>OZ014525.1:261521274-261806411 GCA_963966055.1 Lathyrus aphaca | reverse complement strand
TCGCCGAAAATAAGTTGGAGACGGTTGAGAGTTTGTTACGGTTACGGCAAGATGTATGAGTGAAGGGTGTTGTTCATTACATTTGTGCAACTCATAGATTTGGTTGTGATGGAGATCAAGTTATGTTAAGAGGTTTTATGTTAGTTGGAAGGAATGGTTACGTGAGTAGTACATTGACCGGCTGGAAAGGCTCGTGAGAGGTGGTTTTGTTGTTTACATTTTTGTGTATAAATGGTGGCAAAGGTTTAAGACAAAAATATGATGGTGAGTGGAAGATATTAAAAAAAGTGGGGTTCTTGTAGTGTAAGAATGGTTGTAGTAGCAAGGTTATAGAGATGGATTCATGAGAGAATCAAAAGGAAAGGTGATATTTTTTGTAGTGAAGAGGAGTTGATGAATGTTAATTAAGTTTGAAGTGAGTTTGGTATTGTTGTTGAGTGTGGAAGAGGATGAGTGATGACGGAGGCGATGGATGTGTGTGAAGGTAGCGGCTGAAAAATGGTGGATGGAGAGTTGTGATTGTTATGAGTTTGTTGTGAAGGGTGGAAGCTTTTGTGTTACAGGTATGAAGGTTGTTGAAGGTTCTCGATGGAAAATGAGTATTTTCTCGAGAAGAAAAGTGACGGATTCCCCAAAGAAAAACGCAACAATCGTTTTTTTATTGTTTGTGTTTTTATTTTCGAACTTTTCTTTTGTATTGTATGGTTGCCTTTCACTTTTTTGATGCAGGTTCATATTTGTCAATTTGATACAAGTTTGTAACCGTTGGATTTGGAGTGTAATGCTTGTTGTTTATCGCAGGTGCAGAACTGGTGCAGGCATAGAAGGGGTAGTCGAGTTTTTTTGGTCAAAATTGTCTTGAGTGTAGGTTTGCAGTAATATTGTGGCCATGGGGGCAGAGGATGTACGATGCAGAGTTTGAACGTTGCGTTTGGAAATATTAAAAACTAACTATTAAACTAATTTAATTAAAACAATTACATAAACTAATCAAACTATAAATTAAATTAAAATGTAAACTATTTGAAAAATAAAAATAAAACTAATTCTACAAACTAAACTAAATTAATTTAAACTTAAACTAACTACACTAAATTAAGTTAAAATATTAAACTAAGAACTATTAAACCAAATAATAGAAAAACTTAATAATAAAAAAAACTAATTTAAAATTAATCTAAAATTAAAATAAACTAAATAAAATATGAACTAAAATTAAAATGTTAAGATAAATTAAAATTGAACTAAAACTAAAAATTTAACATATTTAAATATAAACTAAATAAAAGTTAAAGTAATACTAAAATTAAACTAAATTAAATAAAAATAAAATTTAAAAATAAAATTAAGACTAAAATTAAACTAAAGTAAAATTAAAATAAAACTAATTCTAAATAATGTAAAATAAGTAATTAATTAAATACTAAAAAAATGACTTAAAAGAGATGCACATTTTAAATAATTCTAAAATCAAATTAATTCTCAAAATCAAGAATAAAATAAAAATGACATTGAATTGTGAAATTGAAAATAAAATGCAAGATTAATAATTAATGAAAATATTTGACTTAAAATGCAAAGGTGAATGACTTATATGCATGACTTTTGACAATGCAGTGAAATGCTTCAAATAAAAACGATTCAGGGTCAAAATTGGGGTATGACAAGAGTGTATCATTGTTAAACTTTGAAGAGGTTATCCATAGGATCATCTATTTCCTACTCTTTGTTTGCCCTCCCCCATCCAAGTAACAAAGAAGAATCATGGACCTTTGTGGAATTTTAAAACACTCAGAAGTTGTTGATGTGTTTAAAGTTGCCAAACTATCTTCATAGGTAAACACGATATTACATTACTTAATTTTTTGAAAATCAAAAAACAAAAGCTTATTGAAAGTTACATGGTTGAAGGTCTAAGATCCATTTTGTTTCCAGGAATTTCCAGAAGTGGATGAAATGTTTGTGAAAGCCTTTGATGTTGAGATAAGTAAGTCATGGATGATTCTAAACAACATAAAGGTGTTCATCATGAACTGATCTACAACCAGCAACAGGTTCATCCACTTGTTATAAGCGGTTGGCCGAATTTTGCCTCATACTACGGCTTACCGAATGTTGTTGTGGTTACTTTTAGTTACTATGGAAATAAAAACTTTGCAATCTATAGTTTTAGAGAGGTTAATCATTTTCAGGATTTACCTTATTTCCACAGTAGATATGTATATAAGCAAGAGATTTATGCTTTTGACCACACACTAACCCCCATGTGTTTGGATCTCCCAAGATTAGTTAAGTTACTAAGTTATTTCCAAAATAAAGTTGTTACAAAAGATATGTTTAAGGATTAACCTATAACCATATCTTAATGTTTGTCATTTGAACTATAAAAGTTGCAGGAGGATTTTGCAGAAGTTCTTAGCCAATATGAATACGAAGATCTGGTGTTGTGCGATGATAACGGGAAATCGAAACTGAAGAAACTATTTCACGTTGGAGACATCCGCCGTACAAAATTGGGCTATGGTCGGGATGAGTTTTGCAGGGACAACAAATTCAAAGCCGAAGATAAACTCCAATTTCGATTTGATACACCGTCTATGTACAAGAAATGTCATGTTTACACTGATCCATATGGTCAGAATTAAGTGTTGGATGTAGTAAGTTAAGTTGAAATGTATGTGTGAGACTTGTGTTTAGATGTTACTATTACCATTCATGTTTTTTTGTCAATGTTGGGTGTTGAATACGTGTTTTAATGTACATATTTTATTGTAAGGGGAATGGCTGAAAAAGTTTTATGTGATCCCCACCAATGGTAGCATTATTTCGGGTATGATTATGACATGTTATAATGCATGACTTATAAAATGAAGTGTTTGATTGCCTCAGTAATAGCAAGCCCAACAAAAACTTTTGAATTTGGTGTGGTTACAAAACAATATTTCTTAAGGATAGTCAAAATACATAAGCTCTGTCATTAATAAATGATCAATGAGGCATGTAGAGTTGTAAATGGCCTCCAAGGCTTATTAGACCTTCATTCCCCCAAAGAGTGGACTCCAAAACGAAACCATCATAGTATTCACCTGAAAATCAGTAAAAATTTAGAATAATCACTCTGGAAGAATGTATATAAATATATAATAAAATTTAAGATGCATACGAACCAATTCAAACATTGTTGAAAACCTTTTTGTAAACAACATTTGTAGTTGTATTTTTGGCCATGTTGTTTTCATCGTGGACCAACACTTTGATTCCCTTCTTGCTTGTCACCCTTGATAGGGCGACGTATATTTTTCCATGAGTAAAAACATCTCAAGGAATGTAAAGGCCAACCCAATCTAACGAATGACCTTGGGAATTATTGATAGTCATTGCATAGGAGACAATGATTGGAAATTGTCTTAGGCTTAGTGTGAAAGTCCAGGTAGATTGAGAGGGCGACATATTCATCCTTGGAATATAGACTATGTTGTCATGATTCTTAGTAACGATTTGAGTAACGATAAAACGTGTACCATTACACAAGCCTTCGGACTGATCGATGTTCCGCATCAACATAATAGGTGTTCCAATCTTCAACTTGATGTGATGGTTAGGAAAACCGGAGGTTTCAAAGAGCTTAGAAACTCAGGAGTCAAAACATCGAGCATGTCCCGGTCGTATATTTCAGACCGATCTACCGAGTTACAACTAAAGAAATCCCTCAAGTCACCTTTAAGAAAAAATGGAAAAAATTAATTATGTCAAGAAACATGATATACAAAGGTTTAAATATGTGACAAAAGGAAAACATAAAAATAATTTAGGTTACACAAGTAATAAAAAGAAAGGAAATTAAGCAACAAAACCTGGCATGATTCCCATAACATGATCATTGATTGTGTCTACCATTTCAATTGTTGAAGCCAGTATCGCCCTACTTATGAGGTAGTTATAATCATGAAAATTTGCGATAAAGTTCAGATAATTACTTGTCACAAATGCAACAATGGGTTCTTCAAATTAAGTAATGATCATCTCAAATGGGAATTCGATTTCTGTCGTGCCATTGTTCGGTTCACCAACACGACCTTCACCAATTTTTAGTAGCTAATTTGAGAATTCAAATATTTCGGTCCTTTCCTGTTCGGTGGGTCCTGAGGTCAGATGCATGATTTTGGTTAATGTCAACACCTTTACAAAATTCCATATGTACGAAGTGTTAATTGTTACATGAACAATGTCATAACGACTAGCACGCAGTATAACCGGCAGAATCTATCTGAAATTCGTACCGAATACGACAACCTTGACACCAAAAACCTCAGTTGAATTGCTACTTCTACTCATGATATCTTTTAATGTTATATCAAGAGCTTCAAAACACCATTTGTTTTCCATCGGGGCCTCCTCCCAAATTATCAGTTTTGCCTGTCTGAGTAGCTCTGGTAAATCTTCTGTATAACCAATGTCACATGTTGATTTATCCAACGAAGGGATAGGTATTTTAAACATTGAGTGAGTTGTCCTCCCACCCGGTTATAACAACGATGATATCCCACTTGTTGCGACGGTTAAGCATATGTTGTGTTTGTATCTAATTGCAGTTGCGAGTGTCCTCCACATGTAAGTTTTCCCGGTACCCCCGTAACCATGAAGGAAGAAAACCCCACCTCTCTGAGTAGCAACAACTGACATTATTATAGCATATATATCCCGCTGCTCAACTGAAAAGAAAATGTCAGATGAAGTCATAGTTGAAACACCTATAAAATACGGGAATTAAAAACAATTGGTACACCCATCTACCTATAAAAGCATAATGAAGTATGTTAAATTCAGTATGCAGAGTTGGAATGTCGTAACTCATTTCGTCATATATGAAGTTGTTCCTGAGTTGTTCCAAAAACTAATCATCCAGATATGGCATTGGTTTGAAATCTTTAAGCGTTTTCCGGTTTGTTTGAAGCAACTGTTCAATTTCAAGTAGAGTAAGGTTCTGCATGAGTGAATCACTTAAAACCAGATCTACAAAAGGTGGAAATTTTATGAGGTCACTGAATTTATAGAATGCAACATCATATGCAATTGTAAAGTAAAATACCAACATTTTCATACGGCTCGTCTTCGGCAACACTTTCCTACAGCTGCTACGATGGACACAAATTATTAGGCAACACTTTCCAACAGCTTTCCAACAGTTGTATTGCATATCTAAGCTGGAAACAGATGTTAAAGGTTTGATGGTTACCTGATTAGAATGAGAATCCACATGAATCGAAGTTTTGACATGAACAACAATAATAGATGAATCGAGTTTTTTAATAAGTTCGTCATCATTGAGATATTCCACAACTGAGCAACTCTTAAACCTAGGACACCATTTGACCTTGAAAGCATACTTCAGGCATAACATTGCATCCAATCCAAGTGGAAACTCGAGCGGATCAGTAACGCCGGTTTAAAAAATACAATTCGGGTAAATATGAGTAGCATTAACAAAACATAAAGTATTAAATAAATCATTCTATGGAATTTTCGTAGCATATACTTCTATAATTGTAGCACGTAACTGGGCGGCAGATGTCTTCAAAAGCTCGGTTGCCTCGCGGTCCCAGAAAATGAAGTTGGCACAACAACCAGCTTGCTTTACCCCAATATCAATTTTGTACCTTTGAAAAAAAATTCACCAATGAGACATTTAGAATAACATTAGCGTATATTGAAAAGCAAATTGCCTTGGAAAAAATTCATACACCTCCAAAATTCTGCTTCGGTTCGGTGGCCGTCGCGGGAAAAGAAAGGTGCTTTGTCACCCTTTGCAACCTGAGGACATTGATTGCACACTTTGTAATGTCAACCGTTAAGAGAAGCAATGAGCCTCTCTGTCTTTGCAACTGTAACACAGAAAGTTGTCTGAGAATTACCAAGGATCATTCTTAGTAACTTTTGTTGAGCTTTATTAAAAAAACAAAAAAATGTTCAAAGCACAAGTGAATCACCTCATGTAATGCGATGATTTCACATGACGGTAGTAGGATATCCTTTGATAAAAACTTTTCATTAGGGGTAAGGCGCGATCCAAAAGACTGATGTGACCACGAATGCCTGTGTGTCCCTGAAGTTGAAGACTTTCCAAATTTAAAGTTCATGGGAAAACTGCAGTTATCATGTATTGGATAGAGTAGAAATTTAAATGTTTTATGACGAAAGGTATAAAGGTAAAAAATTATGTATTTGAGTAATGGAATGACCTTTTTAAAAAGTCACTGATATCGGGGACATCGTCGTTGATATGGATCTTTGTAATGTTGTATGTGTTTGTAACTGTCAGAGGATACTTGCCTACAAAACAAAAGAAAACTTCAAATGCGTTGTGGTAATCCAGTTAGGTAAACAAAAAGGAAAGAAATTTATGCGTTAGCTAACCTTCTTCTTTAACCTTGACATATTTCATTAGTACGACGGTTGGCTTTGTAGGGTCCTAATATTTTTGTTTGTAATCAAAGAACTCATAAGCATAGCTCTCCCACAGAGTACACTGGAGTGTGTTGTCACTAAGGAAAAAAAATGAATATGATCAGAATACACACAAGATGCAGAAAATACGAGCGTGTTGGAATGCAACATAATAGAGTAATTAAAAAGGCATGCCATAAGTCCCTCAAGATCTAGTTTACTTGAGCCTTTTTTCCATCGTAATAAGATTGTGAGTATCCAATTTCATCGATAACACCTATAACATCTACAGATAACAGAAGTAACAATTTATATTATTACATGTATAAGAATTTTATAAAACACAAAAGACATATGAAACATGGAATGCTGGAGAATTACCTATCAGAAGATTCTTCGGAGATTTCCCCGATATTATGTCCGCGAAAGACGTAAGTTGAAGTTTCTTATCAGGGATTTCATGCTTACCACAATCTCCAACGGTTGTACCTCCAGTGAATTTTTGGAGAAAGTTGTGGGTAGTAGGTTTGAAAATTAGGTCGTTTGTACAACTTGAAAGTTTGACATCGTACAAGTTGCGTTAACGGTCAAAGTAGAGTCAAAAGCTTGTCTAAAAATAGTAGGAACAACAACATGGATGTCATGGCCCTGAAGATCGGAAACAACATAAATGTTTGTAAACCAAAAAACCGAAAGAAACATATAAAAAAACGTGGACAAAATTTACATCGTACAAACATATAAAAAAAACGTGAAGAAACCAACTTAAACATTGCAAAAAGTTACGACGTACAAACATATAGCTATCCGTGAAGAAACCAGGTTAACAAACAACTTATCGTTGGGTCACATTCCAAATACGTTAACAAACAACAACTAAGATTTTTGAAACCCTAAAAGAAACTTATACAAAAACAATATATAATGCGGATGGAGAATGGTATATTGGGGGGGATTTTAATGCTATCAATGAGTATAATGAAAGAAGGGGGATAGCCGCCAACCAAAGATCGACCGAAATGAAGGAATTTGGGGATTTCATCTTGGATTGTGAGTTTGTTGATGTTTCGTGCAAAGTTAATAAATTCACTTGGTTTAGTGGGGATAGTTTTTCCATGAGTAGACTTGATCGTTTTCTTATTTCGGAAAAAGAAATTATTGCGTGGGGAATTATTGGTCAAAAGATTGGCATGAAGGATATTTCAGATCATTGCCCGGTTTGGTTGGTATCGAATTTCTCTAATTGGGGGCCTAAACCGTTCAAGTTCAACAACGAGTGGTTTGGGGATAAGCTTTTCCTTCCGTTTGTCGAAAAATAATGGAGTAAGTTGAGGGTCCATGGTAGGAGCGATTTCTCATAAAGGAGAAGCTTCGTTTACTTAAATGTAGCCTTCGGAAGTGGAATTTAGAGGTCTTTGGCAAATTTGATTTAGAAGTGGAAGAAGGCATGAAGGGTATTAATGAGGTAGATGTGGCTTTAGGTTCTTGCAAGGACAACAACGTGGAGGCTCTCAATGATATTAGGAAGGTAGAGTCGAGATATTTTTGGATGAATTTAAGAATTAAAGAGAATATGATTCTTCAAAAGGCTAGGTTGAAGTGGTTGAACGATGGGGATGGTAATACTAGATTCTTTCATGGAGTGATGAAGGAAAGAAGAAGAATGCATTTTTTTGGGGTATATTTCAACGGAGGAAAGGGTGGTGGATACGGTGGACGGTATAAAGAGGGAGGTGTGGGAGCATTTTGGTAGGAAGTTTAGGGAACCCGATGTTTTTAGACCTATATTAGAAGGGGTGTCCTTTAAAAAGTTATCAATTGTGGAGAAATATTTTTTGGAGGGTCCTTTTTTGGAAAAGGAGATTAAGGAGGCTATTTGGAATTGCGGTGGTTCTAAGAGCCCGGGCCCGGACGGGTATTCCTTTACTTTTTTAAAGAATTGTTGGTACTTCATTAAGAATGATTTCTTGCGATTTTTTTTCGGATTTTCATCAAAGTGCTATGTTGTCCAAATCGATTGTTTCTTCTTTCCTAACTCTTATTCCGAAGAAGGAAAATCCGTTGGGCTTAGATGATTATAGGCCGATTTGTCTTGTGGGGTGCCTTTATAAGGTGTTGGCTAAGCTTCCCGTGGCAAGATTGAAGTTGGTGTTAAATTCCATTATTGCTTCTAATCAAATGGATTTTGTTCCAGGTCGTCAACTTCTAGATGGGGTTCTTGTAATCAATGAATTGGTGGATTTTGCTATCAAGGAGAATAAAGAATGCACTCTATTCAAAGTTGATTTTGAAAAAGCTTATGACAAAGTTTCTTGGAATTTTCTTAGATTCATGATGTCTAGAATGGGTTTTGGAGGTTTGTGGATGCGTTGGATGGAAGCGTTGATTTTCTCTAGCAAGATGTCTATTTTGGTCAATGGTAGCCCGACCGAGGAGTTTGTGGTAGAGAGGGGGTTGAGACAAGGAGATCCGTTATCGCCCTTTCTTTTCGTGTTGGTGATGGAAGGGCTTTCGGGGCTGATTCGCAATTCGGTGAGTTTGGGTGATTTTTCCGATTTTAATATTAATCCTAGGTCTTTCATTGATGTCCTTCAATTTGCGGACGATACTTTTTTGGTGGGGGATGGTAGTTGGAATCACTTATAGGCTATAAAATTGGTTCTTCATGCGTTTGAATTAGTGTCGGGGCTAGGCATTAACTTATATAAGAGCAAAATTATCGTCATCAATGTGAAAGATAACTTTGTGGAAGCGACAAAAAATTTTCTTTCTTGTAGACCGGAGTCTTATTGTTTCACTTTCCTCGGCATCCCTATTGGTTCTAATCCTAGGAGAATAGCCTCATGGACTCCTATTCTATCTAAGTTTCGTAGAAGACTCTCTTCTTGGCAAGGCCATTTTTTATCTTTTGGTGGGAGAATCACTCTTATTAAATCCGTTCTTAGTAGTTTATCTATTTTTCACCTCTCTTTTTACAAAGCTCCGGTGAAAGTTTGGAAGGAAATGATGAGGATCCAATTTAGTTTTCTTTGGGGTAGTTCGGAGGTTAAGAGGAAAATTCACTGGATAGATTGGAGGTTTTTGTGTCTTCCTTACTCTTAGGGTAGTATTAAATTAAGGAGATTAGATGTTTTCAACGAGGCGCTCATTTTTAATTGGAAGTGGAAGATTATGAATGGTTCGGAAGAGTTGCGGTTTAGAGTTTTGAAGGCGAAGTATGGAGATATCAAAATGATGATGTGGAACGGGGAAGTCATTACTAACAAGTGCAACAAGTTTTCCACTTGGTTCTCGGATTTATTTGCTTTCCTCAAATCTACAAAGATAGATACTCTTGTGAATAATTGTACCGCTTCTTTAGGGGATGGTTTTGGTGTCTCTTTTTGGAAGGCGAATTGGACGGGAATTGGTCCTCTCTCGCGTGTTTTCCCTAATGCTTTTTCAGAATCTGTTTTGGAAAATGTCTCTATTACGATAATGGGCGGGTGGTTAGATGGTCAATGGTGTTGGGGTGATTTCGGTTGTAATCGTAGTGAAGTTGTTACAGTGGAAACAATTTTGAACGAAGGGGGTATTGACGGTGTTACGGAGACAGTTCAGGCGGCTAATGTTTTCTCTTTGCAGGTTGCAGGTTCTGGTGGAAGAGCTTCTTCTGTTCTGTCTGCGGGTTCTGACTACATTAAGGAGCCGGATCTGTTCGCAGGGCCTTCTCAACCTGCTTTTGCTGCTGCATCTTTGTTGGATGTAAATTCGGTTACTTTCTTTTCTGGAAACGCAAGTTTTGGTAACAAGGATCATGTTCCTGCTTTAATAACTGGGAGTTTTGCGGACACACTTATGGCAAGCTTGTCTCAAATTACAGGTGATGCCGACATCCTTTTTTCTACACAAAATTTTGTTTCCTCTTCTGCTGTCAGCGCAGATTTTGCTTCTCCCGTGCATCAGTTATTGAGAATAGAAATTCTGTTATTGAAGCTCTTGTGTTGCAATCTTCGGTCCATGGTTCAACGGATGTTTTGATGGATGAATTCCAACGCCTGAAGATTTTCTTGAGTGATTTTCGGCCTCAGCTGGGGCAGAAGGATGTAGTAGCTTGGATTGAAGGGTCATTGGGTTCTTTCAACGTCAGCTCTTATTATCATATGGCTTTCTCCCATTTCATTCCTTTTGGCCCTCCGAACCGGAACGATTGGGCTTTTGATCTTATTTGGAAAAATGTTTCCCCTTTTTAGGTTAAGGATTTCGGGTGGCAGAGTTTTATTAATTGCTTACCAAGTAAGAGTGCCCTTTTGCGGAGAGGGGTGATCACAGGTGATAACGATACTTCTTTCCCATTTTGTGCAGCCTTCACCGAGACCATCAATCATCTTTTACTAGAGTGTGTGGTTGCTAATATTGTTTGGTTGGAGATGGCTTGTTGGCTAGATTTCAAGGTTCATTTGGATTTAGATCTTTTGTGTGGTTTTATGGATTGGGTACTTTTTTCAAATCTAAAAAAGTTGCAAAGGGTAGAGAAGGTAGTTTGTGGTTAGCTATAGTATGGAATATTTGGTTGATAAGGAATGAAATCATTTTTTGCAATGTTTGTTGGAACGTGTTAGACATCATTTGGAAGATCAAGCTTTCAATTTGGAGGTAGTCTTCGATGGGGGAAATTACCCACCCAAATTGCAATCTCTACGAGTTCGACAAAGACCCTTTGTTCTTCTTGTCTTAATGCAATTGGTTTGTAATTTTCTCTTTTGTTGTAGGCAAGCTTTGTCTTGGCCTTTTGTTTGTTCTCAGGTGAGGTACCTTTAGTACCCATTATTATTAATATATCACTTGATTACAAAAAAAAAATGTATACAAAGACGAAACAAATTTTTATCATTAACATATAAAAACATTTTTTATAAAGTTATTCTTACAAATTTAGTACTATACATTTTCAAACAAAATTATGAACGCCATATAAAATTGTTCAATATAATTATGTTAAAAAAAAAGGTGCTAGGATACTCCAACTCAACAACAATCCACACCATTACAATAATAAAATACAAAATATTCAAAGAAAGTCTCAACGTTGTTTGCACCAATCATAAAAGCAACTATCACAAAGGTTCTTTGATTTGAATAATCACCACCAAGAGTTAAACACTATCATTTGCAACTATCACGAAGATCTCCAATCTCATCTTTGAAAATGATTTGATTCCTAGAATATCAAATACGCAAAACTATAATACACCACATTCCAATTGTAAGATTTTTGACATAATCTTTTGGATCCAATCCCTCAAATGATCACAGCAAATAGCATAAAAAAGAAATATAATTTTCTGTGGTAAAGATAAATTTTTCTATTAGTTAGTTCTTTCAACAAATTGACCATCATCATATATAAAAACTCAACAAATAGGCCAAAGAGTCAAGTACATTCTCTTGCTTCCGAAACGGGAAATGTAATGAAGAATTTTATGTTTTTTTTATAGGAAATTCCATATAAAATTATGAATCTGTGGGCAGTTGCCCAAAAACACTTTAAAAGCAATCCCAAAAAACACTTTAAAATTAATAAAATAATTATGATGAAAGGTATATATGTGTCATTAAAATATAATGAAAGATGGGTTAGTTATTATTATGATTATGATTATAATAATAATAATTATTACTTTTTCATAATACTAATGAAATATGAATAAGTACGTGTGTCAGACAAAATTGTTGATGTAAAATTTTGTTAAAAAGAATATGAAGTTGTCGACCATGATGATGTTGAAACACACTAGAAAACATAGATATTACTCTTACGATTCTATTACATTTTTGACACACAATATAATTAACTACTAATGTGCTTGTCAAGTAGGCAAATGTAAGTGACACAAACATGTCACATTGGCATATAAGCACGTAGTTTTGTCTTAAAATACACAATGTTTTGATGTAAATTTGAATGCAATTTTTATCCCTTATTTAAATGTTTTTAATATGTTGGTCTCTCTATTTTAAAATCCAATTTACTTTTAATTTCTATGTGATTTTGTTAGTTTGTCTCAACTTTTGCAAGACGTGAGAGATAATTATGATTTTAAAAGAATATTTTTAAAGAAGTAATGAAAAGAGTTGTCAAAATAGATTACTTGGTCCTAAATAGATCGGTTATGATGAGTCTAATATCAAATAATTATGTTGTAATATGGGATAAAATCGTACTACCTATTCTGGACTGGGCAAACACAGTATATGTCGGACATGGGTCCAGTCCGTCGGGTACGGGCCTAAGGCCCAATGCATAGGGACGTAGTGTTCCACTCTGTCAACTGTTTCCGTTATTTTCACAAAATATTATGGGGCAGTTGGACCAATACCACATGTTAGGTCTTATCTGCTCCTACGCATTCCTTAGTAGTTCTTCCTTGGGCCTAACTAATCCAGTCCATGAGAAGAATCTTGACTCAGCGCTGGGGGCACACTATAAATACCCTATTTCACTAGAGGGTCAGATATTCTATTCTTCACTACTTACTGTATTTGCTCACTCCATAAGCTATTTCTCACTTTCTGAGATACCTTACAGGTACACCCCATTTTTTCCACCGTAAAAGTTGCCCATCACTAGAAGGTTCCTCCTGATAAGGTCAGATCGGTGGCGCTGTCTGTGGGAATCTAAATGTTCTCCCCGTCTTTTGAAGCAAAGGACCAAAACTTCACCCCGTCTCGTTCAACCAACAAGCATGACCAGCGAACACGGTGACAACCGCGTCTAGGGCCTCATCGACTACACCACTGGCAGTGACGACGACCACCACGTCGTCCATGAGTCCGACTCAAGGGACATATGTCGCTCCCTGGATTTCCATCCTGGTACAAACGCGAAAGTGACGCGGAAAGAGGTAGAGTCGCCAGCCAGACATTTTTATCCCGAAGGAATGAGAATGGTAATGTTGCACAAACCAGAAGAAAAGAAAAGGAATGATACAGGTCCTACGAACTAAAGAGACTGGGTTCGGGAGTCGGTTACGACCTGGGAAGGTATTAGCACCCCAGATCGTCCGTTGTACCCGACGGGATCCACACTTGCAAAGAAACTGTTTCAAAGGGTGAAGAAATGAAAACTACTGCAAAAGAAAAAGAAATGAACTGAATAAACAGAAAATAAAGGGGGGAAATGTAGGGAAAATAAAAGAGTGTATTCGAACGGGCCCTACCCCGCTGCCTACGTACCTCATCTGGACAATGAGGATCAGAGTCGCCGTAGTTCCCCTAACTATGGGTGGAAAAGATTGCTTGTGAGTTAAAGCTTGAACTGCCTATGTCAATGTTCAGGTGTTGCAGGCTCGGACGACGAGTGTGTTACCGTCTTGCAAAATGACAAGTAGGAGCAAGTTCGTACGATGAGAGCGAAGGTGATGAGAAAAGAAGTCCCGAAGGAGAGACGTTTATTGTTTGTCCAATGTTTTTTTATGAGTTTTCTGCTTTGAAGTTTGCATAGGTAAGTGTACCTAAGTCTTACTTAATGGAATGTGTACTTCTTACATCATCCCTAAATGAGATGCGCAAGAGGCACACCTAGCTATGGAGGAAATCCCCAAATCTAGTCCCATGAGTGAAGGCTCAGACACACTGACCTATTGACATTTATTAAGTGCTTTTGTGATTGTTGGTTAAGAAGTATTTTTTTATGTTTTCTTTATGAAGTAATCTCATGTTAAGACCTATCCACCACAAGGGATATCCTACACCTCGCCCCGAAACGGAACGCGTGCAAGTATCTCATAGCAAAGTCTCGTGTCACATGAGAAGACTCGTCATTTATTAAAGTGACTTGAAGCTAAGTTTGAAGATAAGAAGAGAGAGAGAACCAAAAGGATCTCAAAGGTAAAAATCTAAGGGGAAGACTACTCCTAATGTTATCATGCATGAGATTCCTAGGTTAGTGAGGTTTGAACCATCCTAAATAAGAGAAAGAAATAAGAAGAGGAAAGGAGAAGAAGCTAGACGAAAGATGGCCTAAGCACATCTCGAACAAGATAAGAAAGCATCAAAAGAAATGGAGGAAGAAAGCCGAGATGAAAAAGAAATAAGTGAGGAGAGGAGAATGCAATATGAAGTAATCGAACAATGCACAAACAGAGCCTACACCAGTAGGACTTCCAGATGCAATAGCATGCTCCTAACATGACATCAGGACTAGAATGAGGCGTGAGAAATAATAGTTCCAGTGGTACCTAACGGAGAAGGTCCGTTGCCTCTTCAGTATGCAAAATCTCAAAAAATAAATATCAAGTCCCAAAAGGATTCAACAGTCAAGCACAAATGTCCATTATCGGGATATCAGACAAAGGTCAAAATAAACTTCTAGCATCCAAGCCAACCAATAAAGAGAACCAGAGTTAGCCAGAACATTTATCAGGACGAGTCTTCAAGTCCAAGGAACAATTCGACACAAGGCTATCACTGAAATCGAACAATAAGCCTACAAAACAACGAGCACAAACTAAAACCAAAATTAAACACAATTATATTTAATTAAACTCAAATAAATTGAAACAAACTAAAATCAAAGTTATATTAATAATTAACAACAAAATTTAACCATAAATCTAATAAAGTTCTAAATTAATAAAAATTCTAACAAATGTTATGAAAATAATTAACAAACAAAATTAGCTAAAAAAAAATAAAATAAACAGGTGAAGGTGAAATTCGCTGCCAACAGAGTGATGATAGCAATTCAGTGGGCTTGAGAATCAGAACTCTATGATGAGCCCAATGATAAACCTGATTAAAATATAAAAATAATTTAAAATTAAAAAGAATAAAAAGTAAAGGGCGACTGATTTGCCCTGAGAAAACAAAAGTTGAAAAAGTTCCTCAACGGTGAAATCGAAGAACGAACGAACAAATCACCGTCAAACTTTGCATCGCAATTCCTTCTTCAATCTCCGCTAAAACGAGCTTCGTCGTTCTCTCTCACACTCTTCATCGACGAAATCTTCCTCCCACATCACTCTGTTTTGCATATCCACCTCAACAAAGGCAAGACCTCAGTCAATCCTCAAGTCCGATCTACACCGTCAGCTTCGTTTCAACGTGAAGCTTTCAATGTTTCGCCGCTAAAACACATAATCAACGATGAGCTTCGCCGTGACTTCATCATCGACTCAACGTTTCTCTCAGATCTTCTTCGGTTTCATATTTGTTTGAGATATCCGCTTTCGATCTTCATCTTCTCAAGTTCATCTTCTTCTTCTTCTTTGTTTGCTGTTGTTGTTGTTTGGAAGTGAAGGTGATGGTGGTTTGGATAGGTATGATGATGGTGGAAGCAGAGTGAATGAATTTTTGTTTTTCTCTATTGAAAGAAAAGTGATGAAGGTTTGCTGTTATTGAAGGAGAATGGTTTGTTGTTGGTTCTGTAAATTTGCAGATTTTAAATTCTTAGGAGCTTTAGTGGTTGTGTGTTTAAAGTGATGATGGAGAAAGGGTATGAAAGGTTGACAGTTGGTTTGATGAGGGTTTGGTGAAGTGTTATTTTGAAAATGAAGGATGGAAATTGTGGATGACGTGGTGCCTATTTTGTGTGCGATATCATTTCGATTTCTTTTTGTTGGAAGTAGAGTGAAGAGTAGTCAGTTTTGTGTGTGGTGCGTTTGAAGAGGTCTGAAGGTTGTTGATGTTAAATGGAGGTTGTGAAAGGTTTGAGAGTCTGTGTTTGAAGGAAGAAACAAAAAATGTTGAAGTTGTTGATGGTGTAAGGATGGAGTTGAGTGATTTGCGGATTATGACGTGAAAAGGTTTTTGGGTCAAGTTTATGCAGAAAAAGAACAACATACGAAGAAAATATGGAGTGCGAGGTAAATAATCATCCCTTTTTAGAATCGTTGTGAGGTTCTTTTCATGATTTGTGTGTGAGCCTCTCCATGTGTAGGAAGGAATGAAGTTTGTTGTAAGGAGTGGAATCCGCGTGAATGCGGAATGCGGGTAATGCTGAAAAATATGCGGGCCCATTGAATTTGGTGTAAGGAAAAGCGTGAATTGTTAGTGTACGTGAATGGTAAAGGCGCGTAGGGTCATGCGAATTTCTATGTGGTTGATGATGTATGATTACAAGTTTTTTTGGATGAATCTCCCTTTTTTACCGTAACAAAAAATGCAGTGTGTATTGTACGTGTGGAGTCACATATGAGATGAGTGATTGTAGCATTAAGAATGAATATGATGAGGTGGGCCGATGGGGCCTTTGTCCTATGTGTACATTTTCAAATCTATTTTTGTATATAAAAATTAAATGGTTTTATAATTTTTTGTTTTGTTTTGGGATTTGAAGTAGAAATGGATAAAATAAATAATAAAAAAAAGGAAAATAGTTTAGGAATGAATCATAAAAAGAAGAATTTAATTTGTGCTGATTTAGGAATTTGGAAAAAATAATAGAATTTAGATATTTTTGGGATTTTGATAAAACAGATTAAGAAAATGGACTTGAAAATAATGCAAAATGGTTTATTGGATATGAGAAGTGGTTAGTGATTTGGGGATTTAAGAAATGGATATGGAATAGAAAATCGGATAGAAATATGGACAATGAATAAAAAGCAATGGATGTTATAAACGATGGATAATGGTCATTGGATGATCGATACAAATTGAGTAATGAAAATGGTTTAAGAAGTGGATATTCGGATAATCGAAAATATGGACATGGTGAAATCGTTGTGAATTAGGATATGAAAAGTGGTTAGGAAATGATGGAAATTACGGGTATGTATCAATTGGACATTCACTAAATCAAAGGCAACTGATGCACAATACACTTGAGTTTAATCCAACACCCAATTTATACCAACTCCCACACGCCTCAGATGAAATAGACACGACTGCCACAGAGCAACTTGCAATTGAAACAACAACCCTCTGAATCACTTTGAAATCTTGACTTGATTATTAAACTTGATGACCTCCATAACTCAACCCGGGACATATACTTATTGAAAGTTCTTTGAGAATGAAGATAGCCTGAGATGCTGAGAAGACAAAAATATCCGTGTAACTTGAAGATGATGAGAATAGCCTGACGATGGGCCAGAGGCATAGTGAATGGTCCTTGTAGGCGTGAAATCCTTGAAGACCACTAAACCAGGGAAATAAACCCTAATTAAGTGACAGAAGCAATAAGAAAATGATGACATTGACGACTGCAAGCCAAAGCCTTGATTTTCCTGATAATCTGCAAATAAGCTATGAAACCCTAATTCTTCAGAAACTCTTGATCCCATGTCTTAGGAGCTTATGCAAATGATATGAATGCAAGACGTATGACCTAATGATGATGTGAATGAATGCAACACGAAAAGCAGAAAAGATGGAAACGAAAGGAATAAAGGATAGAAAACCAGAGGGAAAATTTGGGTGTTACAGCTGCCCATATTCAAGCAACTGTTAATCTGAAAAGGATGGTAGCACAGGCTATCGACCATTCAAGATAAAATGTGGTTGAATACAAAGAAAACCTGAAATTTGCACTCTGTTGGAGAATGTAGAAATGGGAAATAAACCCAACCAAATAACACTCTGGGTAATTGAAGTGAAGACTAAGCAGACGAGCTCCTTCCAAATTGAGTTGTTACGCTGGATAAGAAAAACTTAGATAGATGAGTCTTCTTCAAGCAAACATGTTACGCCAGGACCTGGACATACGATCCCTCATCAAGTAAACCTGTTACACCAGGAACTGGACAGACGAGCCATCTTCATACATTTTACAAAAATATATGACTTGAGACAGACGAACCTCCTTCGGATAACCTGTTACGCCAGAACCGGTGATGCACTTAAGTCTGTGGGATAGACATGCATAATCAGGATAGACGAACCCTCTTCATATATCCTCCGTAGATATATGGTCTAAGACAAACGAGTCTTCTTCGAGCAAACCTGTTACGCCAAGTGCGACATTAGGATTGGACGAACCCTCTTCACAAATCTTGCGTAGATAAATTGTGTCTGAGGTAGACGAACCTCCTTAGGATAACCCATTACGCCAGGATCGATAACCATTTTGACATTTAATCCCACCGTCAGGACTTCAAACCTCTTCAACACAGACGAGCATTGGATGATCATCAAGAGAACACATACGAGTGCCATAAGTCAATGATACAAACGAATATCAGACGCTGATCTAAGAAACACAAACGAGCACTTCAGGCGATGATAAAGACGACTATCAGCCACTGATATGTACAAATACCAGAAATCCAACACAGGCGAGCATTTGGAATAACAATACAGACGAGTACCAGGAATCCAACACAGACGAGCATTTGGTGTAGCAATACAAACGAGTACTAGAATAACTATCAAATCAACATATATGGATATAAGCTAACACATACGAGTGTGAAGGACGATACAAACGAGTATTCAAACAATGCATACGAGCTTCAAATAGATAACAAACACAGACATGTGCTGGGGAGTGCATACGAGCAACAAGCAAATATTAAACACAGACGAGTTCCGGGGAATGCCTATGAGCAAAAGCAACTATCAAACACAGACGAGTGTTGGATAATTCATACGAGCAACAACTATCAAACACAGACTAGTGTCGGGGAGTGCATACGAGCAACAAACGAATGCCTAATTGGCAGTAAAAAACTCAATTCTGTAGGGGAGAACAAGGTCAAGATGCTTTGACACTTAACTCTGGTTGGGGGAATGAATAACTGTCTGTGTCATCACATTAGCCAAAAATAAATTGGCGACTTCTCTAGGGAATATTCCAATGATGAGAGTGAATCACTAATCCTGAAACTCTATGGGGAAAGATCTTCCTCAGACTTGGCTGGGGAGATACTTCGTCAATACCTTTGTTAGGGAGATAATTTTGATACTTCTAAGCTCTATGGGGAAGCGAGGCCTTCAACCGCCTGCTGAGAATACTTCACTGTGGAAAGAAAACTTCGCTTGGGGATGAGAACAAATCAATTAGCCTTGAAGTTCTATTGGGGATATCATCTGCTCTAACCCAACTAGGGAAATGTCAATCCTATGGCTTAGCTGGGAAAAAGATCTGGCAATGCTCTGCTGAGGAGAGACTTTGCTGGAGAATTAGAGATCAAAGTAAAGCCAAATTATGCCCCAGGTATAGTGTGACGACTGTGTTGGGAAGATATGCCAATGCAAATTGGACTTTGACTGAATGAGAATAACCAACTCCTTATGAGGAAACCTTGCCGGCTGAAAGAAGATTTTAAGCTCGGAGAAGAATAAACTTCCAAAGCCCTGCTGGGAAAAGAAATACCAGACATTCCTTGAGAATTAAGTCAGTGCTTCGAGCTCCTGAGCTCAACAGTTGCACACTGATTATCATGAGTGAACAAGCATTCCTTACACCTTAATTTCCTCACACTGCATCATCTATGTAAAAGATTGTCTTCAGAGGATTTTACAAAAGACCTGGCATCCAGAACTGCCCCCATGTCTTCAAACTCTCGCAGAAATTCATCAGATTTTGGGATAACTACCCCAAGTTGCGTCTTGTAATGATATTGCCCCACACAAAGATAGAAACAACTGCAGAAAAGAGATGCAATGCAAATGATGCTAGATGTAAACGTATGCTTAAGATGCCGAGGACATGATGATATGAACCATGGGAGATGGTTGAAACAAGGATGGTTGGGCGTAAGGCCATGTTGATAGAGATTGCTTCTCTTTTTTTTTGGTTGCCAAGCAATTGGACTTTGAAGGTGAATTACCGGACGAGAACCGGTTTATTAAAGGTAGGCTAACATACGAGAACTGATGGGCAAAGAATAAGTCGTTAGACGAGAACTGACTCCTTGGGCTCATTGTCAAACGAGAATTGACTCTGAAAACGAAAGACTATGAGACGAGAACTGGAGTTCAAATGACTAAATGAAAAGGTGACCAGACGAGAACTGGTTTAAAGGTTCGCCTACCAGATGAGAACTGGTATTTGAAATGTTTTCCAGACGAGAACTGGACTTTGGAATGTTTTCCAGACGAGAAATGGACTTTGGAATGTTTTGCCAGACGAGAACTGGACTTTGGATAGGTTTGCTAGACGAGAACTGGATTTTGGATTGGTTTGCCAGACGAGAACTAGACTTTGGATTTTGTTTGCCAGACGAGAACTGGACTTTGGACTGGTTTGCCAGACGAGAACTGGTATTTGGATGTCAAGAAGTTGGGGTTACGAGGCCCTTTGGTGTGAGATTGATGTTGCGGGGTATGCTGAATGCATTTATGATGCGTATGCTCTAGCGAAGCGACATGAATACCTTATGCAAATGATTTATGCAATGCTCATGAAAAGATAGAAAAACTCCCAAGGTGGGAAGAAGGGTCTTATGTGGCAAGGCTTCTATGTTGAGAAGGGTGACAAGGCGAGGGTGGGTAACATGATTCCCCGATGCTCGTCTTAAACTCGGAGATTTACGATATAACTTGCTCTATATAGCTAAACTTTCCCCTGTATGGTGAGTCTCTGAACAGACAGTCACTGATTATCCAATTCCTGGCACGGCGGACTCGGATGTCCTCTCAAGGAGAGTCGCACTTAGTGATCTCTTGAATTGTCTTTCCCTGGTATGAGCGTGGAAGAGACTTGACTCATTCTGACTGAGCATTGGAAGAATTCATCCTTGGTCAACAGAAAATTTGGGTGTCCTGCCCCTGTTTGGTAGATTCACTCTGATCAACTGACTTTGAATGATGTTCCTCAATCAACTGATGCTTGGGAACTTGCTTTAGGCTGACTGATTCCTTGGTCGACAAGACCATTGGATAACATGCCCTTGATTCAAATTCCTACAAGATGCTCTCGATTCTGGCCATCATTGCTGAATGATCATGTTTTCTCGTGATTTCTCTTTATAGGAACTTCCCTGGTGTCACAACTGACTTGCAATTAAAATTGTTCATTCACAAATGGTAATTATAATGCGATGCTCATGCAGGTTTTGAAAATTTATTTATTTGAATGATGTGACAGTGTGTGACGAGTGGACCATTAGTCCAAACGTAGTGTTGAGTTAGAAAATCGTTAGGAGTCAGTTTACGCAACCTTGTCGTAGTATGCTTTCAGAATTGAACCTGATTCAATTAGGACTTTCAAGGGTTATGGCGTGGTCTGGTTCACGGTTTTAGAAAGAAATATTTATGGATCAAATTTTATTTGTGCCCACCTATTCTCCTTGATGTTCTCCAGTCCTATGTTCAGCTAATTTGTCATAAGCGCTCATCTCTCGCAAGGGCTTTGTGATGGTTGAGGAACCAATGACGTTGATGGTTTAAGCACCAATGAGTTTTTTTTTGGAGTAACAGTCAAACCTTTTGTCTTTGTGTCTGTAGTCACACGACTTTGTTCTTATGGAATTTTTTTCTTTTTGATATTTTTTACTCCCTAACTTTTGCCTGGACTGATTCTTTCTGATTTTTTTTTTCGATTTTGAAGTCCAGCGGGATGCCCTAACTTTTTCCTAAGCCATTTGTTTTCACTTTGTTTTTCTTTTCGACTTAGCGGGCTTTATTTCTCTTTTTTTTATTCTTTTCTTGAACAAATCGTGTGACATTGGTTGTCTGACTTGCTTGAAAGGGTTTTGACTGCCTCATTCCTTTGTTGGCGAGGGGTAACCATTGTGGTTTCACGTCCCTTGACCTCTTGAGGTGTATTGAATAAAAGGTAATGGATCCTCGGATGCTCACTCCTTTGGAAATTTGAATGCTCAGTCAAATTAATTGATGACTACCCTGCCCCGGGTTAAATGTGAGGGTTTTTTCGTTTAGAAAAGAAACTCCTACTTCAAGGCTCAAAGGGGTTAACGAGCGTCCATCTCCCTTATATCTCCGGTGTTTGGGAATTGAAACAATGCCTGTACATCGTCAGCAGGTTCTACTCCGAAAGCATACCTTCAACAAATATGGGTATTCAGTTTTCATCATCCTCCCTCAAATATATGCTAAACAACAGTGAAATAAGATGGGAGGTAAATGGATGCATTTGTTTCTTTTTTTTTCTTTTTCAATGCAAGTAAAGAAAAATGAGTGAATGGGACATAATTGAATCAAAAAGTGCATGATCACTTCATTAACATTACCATTCAAAACAACAATGCTTAAAAGACAAGTAGCAAATTAACAGGAAAGAAAATACAATGCAAAGGATAGAAAGGATACAATTTTCACCAGCTCTTATGATGTCCTCTTGTTTGAGCCACTGAAAACAGGAGACGCTCCTTCGAAGTCTTCAAACTCAAACAGGCGAGAGGTTGACGTGTACAACCAAGCTTCCTTCTGGAAAAGATATGTACCCTTTGTCGATCAACTATTGTAATCTGGCTTGAAAAGCTTTGCAATCTTCAGTTGAATGCCCGATCGATCCACCATGATACCCACACCACTCATGAGGATTGTACTCTGGAGGGTACGGCTCTGGCAACGGCTTGAGAGGCTTAAGAACCACCAATGAGCTCTGAATTAGATATGTGTCGCTCCCACTAAATGAAGTCGGGTCAAATAGGGTACAGACGCGAACGGTCGGCGAAAGGAGGTGTGAGAACACACAGGAGTGAACTCACAGGGAATGAAAAGAGTCGCCAGCTAGGCATTTTTATCCCGGAGGAAAGGTAATGCTGCATAGACCTAGGAAAAGATGGATAAGACGGTTGCGAACCAGAGAGGCTGAGAAAGGGGGTTGGTTACAACCTGGGAAGGTATTAGCACCCAGATTGTCCGTCGTACTCGACGGGATCCACGCTTAAAAGATTTTTGTTTTAAAGGGGGAGTGTCAGTGCAATTTGTGTATAAAAGAGGTGGAAAAGGATGTACAGGTGTCAGTGTAAAAGAGAGTGAAGTGTATGTAAGTGAAGTGTCAGTGTAAGAACAGGAATGAAGTGCTCAAGATCATGAGGCTTAAAGAATAATGCTGAAGGAGGGGGAATATACATAGACTTTTGTTCGATAACTGTTAAGTTATGCCTACGTATCCTATCGTGCAATGAGGAAGTCAGAACACCGTAGTTCAACCCAAAGAGACTGAAAGATAAATTGACTTGTGAACTGCTTGCTTGTCTATGCTCAAGTGTATGACCTGTCTGGCTCAGGTGCAAACTGTCTTGCATTAGACGGAAGAAGCAAGTTCTCGTTTATGAGTGAAGATGATGAGAAAAGAATCCCGGAGGAGACGATTATTGTTTGTTTTTGGGTTTTCAGTTTTTTATTGCTTTTGAAAGTTTGTCATATATTAATGAGCTTAGGCCTAAACCAATGGATTTAGTAAACTCATCACATCTTCCCTCTGATTAGGGGTAATGAGAATACCTTAAGTGTGAAGTCAGCTTCTCACACTTAATCACCTTTGGTGTAGGATTAAGATCATTAACCTACTTGTGATTATTTAGATGTTTTTGGTGTTTTTGTTTAGTGTTAAGTGATGAGGTTAAGCCATAATCAGGGATTAAACAGACTCATTTCACCATCCTAATAGAAGGATAATAGATGAGAATGTTTAAGCTGAGGAAAGCTCCTCAACTTAATCCATGATTAGGAATTAAACTCATGACATAACAAGCCTTTGATCAAGTGGATTTTATTTAATGGTGAGATGATGAAGTGAATTTTATGGTTTGTAAGACAACTTGAGGGGGACTTGTCCATTAACACTAGGGTTAGTCCTTCTTAACCAATTAAGGAAGAATTAGAACCCTAATGCAAGGCCCAAGTTACAAGTGTGATGTCTTGATGATTATTAAGTGGATTGATTAAAGGAGTTAAACACATTAAGGGTTTAACACTTAGGATTAAAGTTATACACTCCATCCTAATAGAAGGATGCAGGCATAAGCTTAATCACAAAGCCTTAAAACCTTTAGGGTTTAGTCCCTGATTATGAGGTGAGGAGAGAAGACTCAAAGAGACACAAAGGTAAAACAATGAGGGGGGACTAATCAAAACCCTAATCATTGTCATGCTTGGTTGTTCCTAAGGTTTGTGAGGTTTAACAAGAGAAAACTTCAAAGGAACCACCAGGAAGCAAATGAAAGGAGCAAAGAGAAGCAAAGTAACTTGCTTCATTCAAGAAGTCAAGTCACTTGAGGAAAGAAAGTAAGAAGAAAAAGAATGAGCAAGATCAAACTCAAACACATAACAAAATGCAGCAAGGATTCATAAAAGAGATGAAGAGAAATTGTGAGAAGTGAAGGCAAATTCACTTCTCAAAGTTGCTTACCACCTGAAAAGTTAGTGAGAAAGATGCAATGCAATGCAAAATGGAATGAAATGGCATGATGCAAACCAAAACCAGAAGCATATATGAGATGATAATGATGCTATGAGATGATGCAAACATGAAACAAAGCATGGGGATGATCATACAAACTTATGGATGCAAATGAAGCTAGTTTAGAACCAATATCACACATGAAATGTTATGGAATGCAAATGACATAAAAAGTTGCAAATGAAATATGCAATGATCAAACATACTTCTAACATGTCTTAAGATGTCTAATGGATCAAATGGATGCACAAAATGCTATGGCAAGTCAAGGTATGCAAGCAAATGCAAGATGAATGCATATGGAAGCTCAAATTAGGGTTTATGATCAATGCATCAAACAAAAACCAAAATCAGAAGCAAACATCAAGATAAAAAATTGAAAATGCATTTAAAGGAACCCTAAACCTATACTAACTCACTGCCCAAAGGAAAGGTTCCAACTCTTAACCTAATTAGAGTTATGAATTTCCTAAAATTTCTAGGGTTTTAGGGTACCTTAACAAGAAAAATGCCAAACAAATGGAAAATGAAAGATCAAATCATGCCAATTTAATCTCACAAACTACATGCTAAACAAAATGTAATTCAAGAAGAATCAAAGTCCAACTCTCAATGGTTAGGCAGAAATGATTTTTTGAAGTTTGGATCAAAATAATGCCTTGAAATGATTTTAATTCCATTAAAAATTCTCAAAAGACATCAAGATCAAAAAAGAAATTTGGTTTGAGGGTTGGACAATGTTTCTAAATGGTTTTAAATGTTTCATGAATTTTTTGGTGATTTTTAAATACCTAAAAGTATTTTTAATTAATTAATTCTCATTAATTAATTAAAAATAAACTTTTAAATGTTTTAAAAATGTTTTTTAATGCAAAAAATAAAAATAAAAATGTTTTTGGTTTTTGAAATTAAATAAAAGTTTGTATAAAAAATTTCAGAATTTTTGAAAAGGTTTTGCTATTTTTAAATAAATTGACAAATTAAATGAAATAAAAAGAAAATAAAATGAATTTAATCTGAAAATGGAAAAGTATGCGCATCCAAGGGCTTAGATTCAAACATAAGCGCGCGGGAATGGACTTGGCGCCACATCCAAGGGTGGAAATTCAAACCTGGCTAATTAAATAATTAAGCCCTAATTTTGCCCTAATCACTCTCAGGCGACCGGAACATTGTTCCGGTCGTCTTCTCCGGCTATCTCATCCTTCAATCTCTCTCAATATGCCATGAAAACTTGCCAAACTCTCCAGAATCAATCATTAATCATCCCTAAACCTAAACCCCACCCCAAAATCCATTCATTTCCACTGAATCATGAGACACGAATCAAAACGGAAAACTAAACAGAAATTTCAGAGATCAAATACATCCTACACACGCAACCATTTTCAATGATTCAAAGCTTAAAATGATCAGCACATCACATAAAATCAGTTTGTAACTCAAAACACAAGTTCTGGAAAAATGTTTTTGGATGATACTTGAGGTGGAGCTTTCGATTCCAGAGCTTTCAGGCTGTTTCTTTGGCTCAAATCTACTCCACTGATCCTCCTAAGAAGCTTGCAAGGTTTGTTTGAAGTTTGCAATGGCTGGTTTGAGAGTTTGCTTGAGTTCTGTTCAATGGCAGGTGGTGATCGTGTTTTTGACTCAATGGCTTTCAGGCTGTTTTGAAGGTTGGTTTGTGTTCAGTGAAGCATGGTGAAATTGTTTGTGAAGTTTGTTTATGAGTTTATGGCCTGTATGATGAGTTTCGAAGGCTCTTGCAAATGAAGGTGAAAATGAGAATGCTGAGTTATGGAGTGTTTCAGGCTTGCCCTCTTGTTGCTTTGGCTTGCTTTTTCTTTCTATAAACAATTGCCATTGGTCAGATGAAGTGATGTGTGCTTTATTGATTGGTATGGGTCCTTTTGCCAAAATGTCAAAGTTGGTGTAAGAGAAGTATGGGCTACTTTCTAGCCAAGGACAAAGGGTGTGTCCTGCGCAGCATGATGAGGGGAGATGCCTAGGGTGGCTCAGCAGGCTAGCAAGCAAGTGGGTTGTGTCTTATGATGAGTTTTGCAACTTGCTTTGCCTTTGATCTTTATGAAAAAGTCTTGCTCCATAAGCCATAAAACATGTGATCCTTTGGGTGAAATCTAACTTTTAGGACTTGTGTGATCATGTTGTGAAGTTTAGAAGTCCATTTGATGACTTAATTTGCCTTGAGAAGTGAATTTGCAACTTTGCCTCTTTGGTGGAAACTTTGAAATTTTGTGTTTTTTGCCAACTTTGACAAACCATAACTTTTGATCCAAAATGAATTAGGTCATGTTCTTGTACTTTTTGAAAAGGGAAATACCTATTCTACAACTTTCATGACCAAAGTTTTTCCATTTGAAGCTTTTTTGAATCAAAAAGCAAGGGTTGAAAAAGTTGCCTAAAATGACAATTTCATTAAAAGTCAAACTTGCCCAAAAAGTCAACTTTGCAAAAGACTTGAAATTCTTCAATTTTGTGAACTTCCAACATCTTCCATGATCAAATAAAGATCATATACAATCAAAATGATGAAGAACACCCCTTGGTTGGGTCATTGGGGGCCTCAGATGCCCTGATTTTGCACTGACTTGCTTGAAAAGTCAACTCTTGATCAGATGACTTCCCCATGGAATTTCTTCATGAAAATTGATATGCATACTCCCTATACCATATAGAGACCAATAGAAACAAGAATGACCAAAAAAATTGGAGTTATGGCCTCTGAAACCAAAACCCTAATTCTAGGTCATCTGTGCAGTCACACCTGGCTCTGCTTCCATACCATTTTCAGTTCTTGTGATTTTTTGACATTCTTGACTTTGAGAGGATATAATATGATACTTGGACACACATGGACCCCTTTGAAGTGATTGATGACCTTTGGAGTGGCTCAAGAAGCTCTTGGATTGCTCAGATCACAAACCCTAGATGCAGATGACTTAGAACCAATGCAGTGAATCAAAAAATGTGGTGTGAGATGCTATGATTGTGTTTATGCATATGATATGATCACAAGCCATGGTGTTAATGGGTGAGGGCAAATTTGGGGTGTTTACAGCTGCCCCTATTCAAACATGAGTTAGCTGTGCAGGATGTAAGCGACGGCTTAACAGGCAAACAAGATAACTTGTGGTTGAATACCAAAGAGAGTCCAAAATTTGCACTCATAGAATGAAGAAGAAAAGGGATATAGATTGTAAAGGAAAATAAAGTATATTGTAAAGTATAGGCGACGGAGGACGCCCGTCGAGCAGAGGACGACTGCTGGGTAAAGAGCAATGACGGGGACGGCCGACATGCTGAAACGTGCGACAAATAAAGCAATGACGGGGACGGCCGACATGCTGGGAAAAGTGCGACAAATAAAGCAATGACGGGGACGGCCATCATGCTGGGGGTAAAAGGGATTATGATGGTGACGGCCATCAAGATAAAGCTGTAAGATTCTCTGGGGATTGATGAAACATGACGGGGATGGCCATCAAGTTCATAAAGTAAAGTAACCGACGATGGGGACGGCCATCGGGCTAAAAAGAAAAGGGACCACGACGGGGACGGCCATCGGGTTAAAGAATAAATGAAATAAACAGATGATGAGGTACGGTCATCAAAGGTGAAGGACGATCACCTAGCAGGGGACGGCTGCTCTGTTGGGGATAAGATGAGGGACGGTCATCTAAGGTGAAGGACGATCACCCGGCAGGGTACGGCTGCCAAAAGTATCGCGACATAGGACGAATGCCGGATAAAAGGTCAACGATGGGGACGGCCATCGGATGAGCATGATGGAGGACGACCATCAAGAGGTGGAGGACGACCACCCAGCAGGGGACGGCTGCTCTCAAGGTTTATCATGACATAGGACGAATGTCAGATAACCAAAATCAACAATGGGGACGGCCATTGGATAAAATGATGAAGGACGATCATCAAAAAGGTGAAGGACGATCACCTAGCAGGGGACAGCTGCTAAATATCACGACATAGGACGAATGTCAGATAGAAAAGTCAACGATGGGGATGGCCATCGGATGAGCATGATGAAGGACGATCATCAAGAGGTGGAGGACGACCACCTAGCAGGGTACGGCTGCTCTCAGGGTTTATCATGACATAGGACGAATGTCAGATAAAAATAAATTTGCTTTGTTGGTGATCTACTGGGGAATAGTAAACACGGACGAGTGTTTATATCCAAGAAACAAAAGGTATAAGTGTTTAGATATTTGTGTATAGATTAAAGATACGGACGAGCATCTCTAAGACTACGATACGGACGAGCATCGGGTAGAAACAAATACTGACACGTGTTCAGAGATGGTGATACTGACGAGTATCAACTGGTTAACAAGGAACACGAACGAGTGTTGAATCTGAAGGGACTCTTCTAGGGAATAGTAGACACAGACGAGTGTCTATATTCAAGAAGACATAAGTGTTTGACTCAGTGTATGGATTAAAGATGCGGACGAGCATCCTTAAGACTGTGATACGGACGAGTATCAAGTAGAAACAAACTCTTGAAACATGTTCTGAGATGATGGTACGTACGAGTACCAACGGGTTAACAAAGAACACGGACGAGTGTCGAATCTGCGGGGATATAAATGGTGTATACAAGATACGGACGAGTATCTGTATAAGTAACATAAGTATGAGTGATGTATATTTAAGTGTCCAACCTGCTGGGGAGAGTGACACGGACGAGTGTCAAAAGGAGAAAAGTATAGTAAACAAGTATTTGATATACAAAGTGTTTAGGTAATTATGCTAGGGAAGACGACACGGACGAGTGTCAAGGAAGTTGTGTATATATAAGTATATGTGAGTGCAAAGAGGATGTCCTTGGCTTTATGCTGGGGATATAACACGGACGAGTGCCATAAGGAGTGTATACTGGTGTTTGGGAGAATGGGAGGCAACTGCTTTTGCTGGGGAATCTGGAGGGTTACTCTGTATACTGCTGATGAATTGTCAATATTCACAAGTGTTTGATTCAAAACATGGCTTATGATTATGCAATATGTTTGATTTTTGCCGTAATGCTCCGTATTAAAACGGAATGCTACGCTTTGTTTGGTGAATATGATGCGAATGCTATGACTATGCGAAAGATACCGATCCGGGATTCGGATCCCATTGCTGTGAAGATCTCTGGTCGATCTGTTTGAAGTGAACATCCCAGCTGGGGATGAGATCATTGGTAGATCTGATGAGATGTATTTGCTTGGGGAGATAGGTCACTGATAGACCCATCCTTGGTAATGAGGGGACCCAGCTGGGGTTTGTAGAAACTTTCGCCACTCTGTTGTGATTCCTTCATGCGTTGCTCTTCTGGATAGAGGCTGAGACTCTGTGGGGAAGAAGTTCCCTGGCGTTTGTGCTTGGCTGAGGAAGAATGATCGGCAACTCGGTTGGGGGGAGTAACAAGAGGCAACTCAGCTGGGGAGAGAGCACTTCGGGTGCTAAGGCTGAGTGAATACTGATTTGCCATCTTGCTGGGATGAAGCTTTCATGCCCCATGTTGTGCCTTGGATATCCGCAACCCTGCAAAGATAGGAAAACGTACAAGTAATCCCGAGGTATCCCTTACCGGATTCCGTCATAGGAGTTAGACACTTCTGAGAGTAAGTACATTCCCTGCAAGCACATATTTTTTATTACTTTTTGAAGATAAGCATCTGTATTTATGCAATCAGTATTTTAAAGACATCAGACATTCTTTGCAAATAAAATGAAGTGTACGAGGCATTGTGTGACTGAAAAATCTCTGTTTTATTAATTCATGTGCCCTGAATTGGCAAGATACAGTCAAAGAAACAAATCCCCTGAAATGAGGAGATTGTTACAAATTGAGAAACAAAATGTTGGCAATGTTGACGACGCTTTAAGGAGCTTCCTATTTTGCTATGACCCGTATGACTTTTGACGTTCTTCTCGTCTTGCTTTCTGAAGAAGGCTGATTCTGAAAGAGGCTTGATCCTTTCGAAGCTTACCAAGTTGTAGGTGATACAGACGAATTCAGAGTGCAGTTGTTCGCTTATTCCCTTATTTTGCATGGATCGCCCTTTCGGGTTTTCAATCCATCGGGATACCCATTTTTGCCTGAGTTGTCCAATGCGGCTTTTCAACTCAGCGGGTGTACACATTTCTTTTGTTTATTTCCCTTATTTTTGCCCGAGTCTTTTATTCTGTTTTTGACTCGCCAGGATGCCCTATTTTTGCCTGGACTTACATTCTGTTTTTATGTCCAGCGGGTCATTTTATGCGAAGTATTTTTTAGCTGCATCTGAATTCACAGGGGACGGGAAGTCTTCACCATCCATGGTGCTGAGCATGAGTGCTCCACCAGAGAAAACTTTCTTTACCACAAATGGTCCTTCATAGTTCTAAGTCTACTTGCCCCTGTGGTCTGTATGAGGAGGGAGGATTCTCTTCAGCACATGATCTCCCACTTGGTACTCTCGGTGCCTGACTTTCTGATCGAAGGCTTTCTTCATTCTTTTCTGATATAGCTGCCCATGACAGATTGCAGCCAATCTTTTTTCTTCGATCAGACTCAGTTGCTCGTATCGGGACCGAACACATTCTGCTTCGTTCAGCTTAACATCCATCAGTACCCGTAGAGAGGGTAATTCAACTTCAACAGGTAGGACTGCCTCCATACCATACACAAGCTGATACGGTGTTGCCCCAGTGGACGTTCTGATTGACGTGCGGTACCCATGCAAGGCAAATGGTAGCATCTCATGCCAGTCTTTGTATGTAACTACCATCTTCTGCACAATCTTCTTGATGTTCTTATTAGCTGCCTCAACAGCGCCGTTCATCTTTGGCCTGTAAGGAGAAGAATTGTGGTGTTGGATCTTGAAGTCCCGACACAGCTCAGCCATCACTTTGTTGTTTAAGTTGGAACCATTATCAGTAATGATTCGCTCGGGAACTCCGTATCGACAGATGATATCTCTCTTCAGAAATCGGGCTACCACTTGCCTTGTAACATTGGCATAGGAAGCTGCTTCGACCCACTTGGTGAAATAGTCAATGGCGACCAGGATGAATCTGTGGCCATTCGAAGCAGTTGGCTCGATCTTGCCAATCATGTCAATTCCCCACATAGCAAAGGGCCAAGGTGAAGACATTACATTCAAGGGATTGGGAGGCACATGCACCTTATCCGCATAAATCTGGCATTTATGACATTTTCTGGCGTAGGCACAACAGTCGGTATCCATTGTGATCCAATAATAGCCTGATCTTAACAATTTCTTGGCCATGGCATGCCCTCCTGCATGGGTACCAAAGGATCCTTCGTGCACCTCGTGCATCAACAAGTCTGCTTCTACCCTATCAACGCATCTGAGGAGTACCATATCAAAGTTTCTGTTATACAGGGAACCATCGGTGTTCAGAAAGAAACTACCAGCAAGCCTTCTCAAAGTCTTCTTGTCATTGGAAGATGCCCCAGGTGGGTATGTTTGATCCTCCAAGAAGCACTTAATGTCATGGAACCAAGGCTTATCATCTTTAACAACATCTGCTGCGAACACATATGCTGGTCTGTCAAGTCTGGACACTGAAATTTGCGGTACAAAGTTGGCAGCTTGAACTTTGATCATAGATGAAATGGTAGCCAGAGCATCTGCAAACTGATTCTCGTCCCGAGGGATATACTCAAGCTTGACCGTTGTGAAGAAAGTCAATAACCTCCTTGTATAATCCCTGTAAGGTATCAGATGATCCTGGTGTGTGTACCATTTACCGTTGGTTTGATTAACTACCAGAGCTGAATCTCCGAATACAGTCAATGTCTTGATCCTGAGGTCAATGGCTTCCTCAAGACCCATAATGCAAGCTTCGTATTCAGCTTCGTTGTTAGTGCAGTTGAAAGTGAGTTTTGCCGAGAAAGGCATGTGAACTCCCTTAGGTGTAATGAGTACTGCACCAACACCACGACCATTCATATTAACAGCCCCATCAAACATCATAGTCCATTCTTCTTCTGGGTCAGGCCCTTCAGTGTGAATAGGCTCTTCATGATCTTTCGCTTTTATGAACATGATGTCTTCATCAGGGAAGTCAAATCTCATAGGCTGGTAGTCATCAATGGGTTGCTCAGCAAGATAATCAGACAATACACTGACCTTGATGGCTTTCTGAGATGTGTACTGGATGTCATATTCTGTGAGAATCATTTGCCATCTCGCAACCCGTCCGGTAAGAGCTGGCTTCTCAAAAATGTACTTAACTGGGTCCATATTTGAAATCAATAAAGTAGCGTGGGTCAACATATACTGTCTCAGTCGGCGAGCAGCCCACGCTAAAGCACAACAAATTTTCTCGAGCAGTGAATAACGTTGTTCACAGTCGGTAAACTTTTTGCTCAGGTAGTATATTGCATACTCTTTTCGACCAGACTCGTCATGCTGGCCCAACACACACCCCATCGACTCTTCTAATACTGTCAAGTACATTATCAGAGGTCTTCCTTCAACTGGAGGAATAAGGATTGGTGGTTCTTGCAGGTATTCTTTGATCTTGTCAAAAGCCCTCTGGCAGTCTTCGTTCCACCTAACCGTCTGTTCTTTTCTCAGCAGTTTGAACAAAGGTTCACAGGTTGCTGTAAGGTGAGATATGAACCGTGAAATGTAGTTCAATCGGCCTAAGAACCCTCGAACTTCTTTTTCTGACTTTGGTGCAGGCATTTCTTGAATGGCTTTGACTTTATCAGGGTCAACTTCAATCCCTTTCTCGCTCACAATAAAACCCAGCAGCTTACCAGATCGCACCCCGAATGTGCACTTGTTGGGGTTCAGCTTTAATTGGTACTTCCTCAGACGTTTGAATAACTTCAGCAGATTTACCAGGTGGTCTTCCTCTGTAAGGGACTTAGCAATCATGTCATCCACATAACACTCGATTTCCTTATGGATCATATCGTGGAATAATGTTACCATAGCCCGTTGATATGTTGCACCAGCGTTCTTCAATCCGAATGGCATTACCTTGTAACAGAACGTGCCCCAAGGTGTGATGAAAGTTGTCTTCTCCATGTCTTCAGGTGACATCTTGATCTGATTGTATCCTGAAAATCCGTCCATGAAGGAGAATACCGAGAACTGAGCCGTATTATCCACCAATACATCAATGTGAGGTAACGGGAAATCATCTTTCGGGCTGGCTCTGTTCAGATCCCGGTAGTCAACACACATCCTTACTTTGCCGTCTTTCTTAGGCACAGGCACAATATTAGCAACCCACGGTGGATAGCTAGTTACAGCAAGGAACCCGGCGTCCCACTGCTTTTGCACCTCTTCCTTGATCTTCATTGCCATATCTGGACGAGTACGACGCAGTTTCTGCTTGACCGGCGGGCATTCTTCTCTTAAAGGCAGCTTGTGCATAACAATGTCGGTGTCCAACCCTGGCCTATCTTGATAAGACCAAGCAAACACATCCACATATTCTTGAAGCAGGTCAATCAGTTGTTTCTTCACTGAGTCTTGTAAGCAGGCCCCGATTTTAACTTCTTTCACATCTTCATCTGTACCAAGATTAATCGTTTCTACCTCCTCCTGATGAGGAGTGATAACCCTTTCCTCTTGCCTCAACAATCTGGCTAGCTCTTCAGGAAGCTCATACTCTTCTTCAACCCCTTCATCAGCTTGATCGATCGGATTGTCAAAGTCATACGAAGTCATAGCCGTGCTGTTGTCGGTGCGGTCTGGAAGGCACTCTCTGCAAGGGTTCAGTTTGTTCATTTTAGTGATTGATTTTAATCTTGTTTAGAAAAGTGAAGTAAAGTTATCATTTTGAAAACATTGCCATTTATTTTTTGTACAAAAAGAAAAATGGAAAAACAGTGAGCGGAAAAGAAAAAGACTCGTTTGCAAAAGATGTCTGATATTTCATTGATTAATCTTGTTGCACAAAAATTACAGATGGCCCGATTACAAAATGAGTCTTGTTATCTTGGGCAAGATGCAAGACTTGATGCATGCTTAAAATATACAGGAAATAATAATTACTCTGCAGGAGTAACTCTTATAATTTCCTGGGAAGACCAGTTTGAGATACGGCTCCCCGGGATCCTTGGACGTATCCAGCTCTCCAGGTTGCGCTCATCTTCCGACTCATCTTCCAAGTTGTTGACAGCATCAGGGGTGAGCATTCCCCCACTAACAAAGTTGGGCTCCTTAGCAGCCTCCGCTTGATCTTGTTGAGTTGGTTTGTAACCCAACCCAAATCTATCCTCTTTCTTCTCCACAGGCAACAGTTTGCCCCAGCCTTGAGCATTCCCCTCCTCAACAACCTTCATGGCTTGCTGGTAGGATGTCATGGAAGTCCCAAGTACAGCAGATGTTTCATTAACATTCAGGGCCTCAAACCCTTGACTCATCGTTTCGTGGATCTCCCCATCCATCTCAATGTATTTGTATGTAGCCAGATGGCTAACAAAAATATCCTCCTCTCCACAAATAGTAACGACTTGGCCTTCCCACTCGAATTTTAACTTCTGGTGAAGGGTAGACGTAACTGCGCCAGCGGCATGAATCCATGGTCTACCCAACAAACAGCTGTAGGCAGGCTGAATGTCCATCACGTAGAAGGTCGTTTTGAAAGTTTGTGGGCCAATCGTTACAGGCAACTCAATTTCTCCCAGAACTGATCTCTTAGAGCCGTCAAAGGCTCTCACTACCAAGTTACTGGGACGTAATGCCAATCCTTCATATTCCAGCTTCACAAGGGCCTTTTTGGGTAAGACATTGAGGGATGATCCTGTATCTACCAGCACATGGGAAAGAACTGCACGTTTACATTCCATGGTAATGTGCAAAGCCTTGTTATGATTGCGGCCTTCCGTAGTCAAATCAGTGTTGGTAAATCCTAGTCCGTTACTAGCATTAACATTTCCAACTACAACCTCCAACTGATTGACGGTGATCTCTTCTGGCACATAAGCTGCGTGCAAGACTTTTAGTAGTGCGTTCCGATGAGCCTCGGAGCACATAAGAAATGATAGAATAGAGATCTTGGAAGGCGTCTGGTGAAGCTGGTACACTATCTTGTAATCACTTTTCTTGATGATTCTCATGAATTCATCAACCTCTTGATCAAAAGGTGTTTTCAAAGCTTCTTTAACAACTTGTTCTTCTTGCACCATGCTCTTCCCTTTTGCCTTGGCAGCAGCTTCTGCTTCGGCACTAGGTCTTGGAATTTGCGGGGCAAAGAGACGTCCGCTTCGAGTGAAGCCTCCGCCTCCCCCCACATTGTCTACTTATGGTGAAGAAGTTGATGATTCAAGAGTGATTTTCTGTCCTTCGCAGTATAGATCGGAGCCGTAATGCCAAGGGATGGCATTATTGCTTTCATAAGGTACTGGCCCAGGCACTGTGATAGTGACTGGACTGATGGCAGCTGCGGAAGGGACCATGATAGTCTGTGGATCATAGTATATTGTGACTGGTGCTCTGACAGGAGTGACATTTTGTGAGTTGTAGGAAGAATCATTGGCAGGATCATAATAAATTGTAACTGTTGAGACACTTTCATTGTTGACTGTTGATGTTGTAGGAGACACTGTTGAATGGATGGGTGTTGCTGTTGTAGGAGATTCTGAATGAAGGGGTGCTGAAGTTGTAGAAGGGATGTTTGCTGATATTTGGTCCGTTGAAGTAACAGATGAAGCATTTGTTGATGATTTTGAAGAGTTCTTTGGAACAATGGTTGTTGCAGTTGTAGGAGACTCGGGAATTGTTGTTAAGGAGATTGCTGGATTGGTAGGAATTGATGTTGTGATTTGAAGCAGGCCGCTCTGGATGAGACCATCTATGCCATCTCTCAAGTTATCACACCCATTCACTGAAATGTTGCAATAAGCACATCCTAGCTCACATCCCGGGAACATTTGACATTCAAGGAGTTGAGCTTTAATCTCTACCAAGGGTGTCCGGATTTGACCCACATTGGTTATCAAGTAAGACAGCTTGTCTTCCTCAATAGCATTGATTCTAGGTCCTCTGTGGTGTGGCATAGGGTTCTTGTTAACATTTGGTGGTGGTGCAAAGTTTAGAGCTTTAGAATCTACCAAGTCCTGTACTTTCATGTGCAAAGCTCTGCACTTCTCTGTACTGTGGCCAGGTGCATTCGAATGAAAAGCACATCTGGCGCTGGCGTCGTAATTTCTGGGTAGACTGGCAGGATCTGGAGGTGCCAATGTCCTTAGCTCAACCAGGTTGAGTTTCAGGAGTTGTGGCAATAATGTGGCATAGGGCATAGGGATCGGATCGATCACCCTATTGGCCTGAGAAGGTCTCTGTTGAAATGGTCTTTGCTGATTGTTGTTGCTGGTGTTGTTGTAATTTCTCTGAGAAGGATACTGAGTTTGTTGCTGATAATTTTGTTGCTGTGGTTGATAAGCTGGTTGTGGATGAACTGGAGCGGGAATGGTGACTGCTGCCACAGACCTATGAACATATTGGGGTCTGCCCCTGCTGGCATGGATAGCATTGGTTTCACCAGTTCTTCTTGGGCCTACAAAAGGCTTTCTTGGGTTGCTGGATGAGCTGGCACCGTTGTCAGAAATTTTGCCCATCTTTAATAGGCTCTCAATTCTTTCTCCAGCTATAACGACATCTGCAAAGCTGGTAGAAGAAAAGGCAGCTAGCCTATCAATGTATGTCCCTTGGAGGGTGTTCATAAACATATCAGCCATCTCCCTCTCTGACATGGGTGGCTGGACAGCAGCAGCAAGCTGTCTCCACCTCTGGGCGTACTCCCGGAAGCTTTCCCTGGATGATTGAGACATCCCCATCAGGAGGGTCCTGTTGGGAGCCATATCCAAATTATACTGGTATTGTCTAATGAAGGCTTCTGCCAAGTCCTTCCAACATCTGATGGTTGCTCTAGTCAGATGAGAGTACCATTCCCTTGAAGCTCCTGTTAAGCTATCCTCAAAATAAAACATCCATAGCTTTTCGTCCATGGTATATGCCTTCAGCCTCCCCAGAAAGGATTGTAAATGGGTCCGTGGATAGGAAGTCCCGTTGTACTTCTCAAAGCACGGTGGTTTAAATTTGTGGGGAATCCTGACCCCGTCCACTAAGCCCATGTCCATAACATCAAAGCCCAAGGAGTTTTGAGACTCCAGGGATCTTAGTTTCTCAGCAATCTCATCTAGCCTTCTGTCATAGGCTTCCTCCCCAGCTCCCATCACTGTGAACTGATCTTCCTGGGGGTCTTCTTGTAACACTCTGCCTGCAGTGGCAGTCCCTTGCACATTAACAGGGATGTTGATCTCTGGATGAAGGTGGGGTCCATAGATCGGAGGATTAACATGAGGTTGAACTCTCTCATTATTGCTTGTCCCAGCAGTCCCTAGATGGGGGTCTTCCTGATTCTGCCTCTCTACCAGTGCTCTTAATCTCTCTTGGCTTTGAGCCATATTGTTCATCACCTCCATAAATTGTGTCATCTGATTCCTCATTTCCAATCTCTCATTGGCCATTTGGTTCCTGACCTCTGTAAGGTCCTGCTGTACTTGGTCCATCTGTATACCCGGAAGGTTGTTGCGGGTGGGATATTTGTGTGGACGGTTGAGTGGAAACACCCGACGTCGAGCAATAGTTCCTGAAGTCACAACAGAGTTAGTAACAATAAAACAAAAACCTACAAAACAAAACAAAAGGTTAGTATGCAATGCAGTATGCTTATTTGTTTCCAAGGTATCCAGCTTGGCACTTGGTTTTGACCTTTCCAGACCCTTGAGGAAGATGCTTGTGATGTTGCTTTGAAAGAACTCAGATAAAACAGACCAACACATATATTACAAAGGGTAAATGATACATAATTTGTTTCTTTTTACAATACATGCCCTCTGAGGGGTCAAAAATACAACATAAAGAAAAGTACATGAAATGAAAGCAACAACAAGCAAAAGTCAGACACTAAGACCAAACTCATCCTCCTGAACTTCCTTTAGAAGTGCTTCAGTCACAGGATCAGCTGGACGCTCTGTGAGGTTCCTGATGAGGAGATTCCTAGTAGTAACAGCTGCAGTTAGCTTCTTGTGTTGACTTTGGTCCTTTGACCTCTTCACACCAGCTTTAATCTTCAATTCTGAGATCTCTCTCTAGGCTGCTGCCAGGGCTTCCTGTTGCTCTCTTGCACTAGCTTCCAGCTGCTCAATCTTATCCTGAGTCCTTTTATCCTCCTGAGTACGAGCTTCGGTGATCCTGACCCACCTAGCTTGACTCTCCTTCAGATACAAATCAGTTCTGGCCTTTTGGAACTGAGCCTCCTTGCAGGCATTCTTCAAAATCTGCTCTCCAGCCCTAGACTTCTTAATGTAATCCTCTGACTTCTCGATTCTGGCTAGATGCTCCACCTTTAGCTTTTCTAACCTCTCAATGTCCAGCCTACCATCACTCCTCTCCCAGAGGGTCTTCTGTAGAGCCTGAGTCAGCTTCTCATTTCTCTCTTTCAATTTCTCAAACTCTTCTAAACTGATAGTGACAGGAGGTGGTGCTGAGGATGGCCCAGGCACATCTTCAAGGGTGAAGGGCATCCCAGAAATTTGAGCCCTGGCATGAGACCACTCATAGTACTGAGCCGAGGCCACATTGTTGCATCTCCCAAGAATGGTTACCCCTTTAGTCTGGACATTGTCCCAAGCCCAGGATGCTTGCCTGATAATAGCCAGATTAGGCTTGATCTCACAATAAAGGGTTTCAGTCAGATCCTGTGCTCTAGGAGTGTGGACCAATGCATAGCCCAGTTGTCTTTTGAATAGCAGAGGGTTGTAGTTGATGCAACCCTTCACTCCTATCAGAGGTACATTGGGAAATTGCCCACAACTAGTAATGATGTCTCTGCCCTTGGTGCTCTGGGTGCACCACCTGATATCATCTGAGGTTAAAGCAACAAGTCTCCTAGCCCAGTTCTTCTGCTGGTGAGGGTTCAAGAATGCATCAGTCTTTGGCAAATGTTTGAGCAGCCAAGTGTGGAACAAAGGAGCATAGCATCTTACTAATCTTCCCCTTTGCTTTTCATTCCTTTGGTGAACAGAGTAGTAAAGATCTCCCAGTAAGGTGGGCACTGGGTTCCTCAGGATGAAAAGATGGATTGCATTCTTGCTAACAAACTTAGGCTCATCTGCAAATAATATGACCCCATATATGCTAAGGGCTAATAATGCATAGACTGCCTTCCACTCTCCCAAAGAAGCCTTCAGGGTAGCCTGAGAGATCAAGAAATCCAGATGCAGACCAGAGACTCCGGCCTTGGCAGTCATGTTCTGCCCAATCAGATAAGGTTCCAGATACAATGCCTTTGCCACTTCTTCATTACTTGGAAAAGCCATCTCAGGGTTGAAGGGGACTCCACCCCTGATGGGTATACCAACCAATGATGAATACTCCTCTAATAAAGCCCCCAACTGAAAATCCTGGAAGGTGAAGCACCTCAGAGGGGGATCATAGAACTGCAGGCAAGTATGAATCAAGCTCCTCTGTGAATGGTCCAAATCCATAACCATATCAAGGATTCCTCCATAATGTTCTCTAAATAGTGGTATATGGTCTGGAGTAATCAGGGCCCGGACCTTCCTGATGCCAGCTAGCTCAGGCTCAAAGAAATGATAGGAGATGTTGCTCTTCTTAGGTTCCATGTTGCTGAAGAAGAGCTTAGACAGATGCTGATGATGGAGAATAATACTGATGATGGGCCACCGACAGGCTGAGACTGGTGATGCAGGTGACTGAAGCAGGTAGCTGATAGCTGAAGTAGATACTGGTGAAGATAGGTCTATGCAGATAAAAGGGGTCAAAACCAAGCCAAAATATGTGATGTGGATACCCTGAAAAACAAATAAGCAAATGTCAAATGATGCAATGATGATGTATGCAAATGATATACAAGGGTTTGTGATCAAGCTGGATCTGATCAAGTGCTCTGATATAAGTCCAGGTATGTTCAAGAAATCCAGATGGAGGTTCATAAGTCCAGTAACCAAGGTGGGGGACTCAAATAAAGAGTCACATGTCCAGGGTTAAAAATCACAAGAACTGTTCCAACATGGAGTACTCTTAATCAAAACAAAGTAACAGGGTATGCTGAGGTCAAGGGTACCTGCAAACCTGTAAACAGCCCAACCCCCCTCACAGGTGATGTTCTAAAACAAGGATCTTCAGACTTGGATCAGTTATGAGAAGTGTAAACACTTCTAACCCGAAGGTACAGTGTTTACAATAACCATAAAAGATCCTCCTCTAATTCACCTCAGTTTCTGAAGGTCAATACTAAAGGTCATCCAGACTTAGCAGGCTTCCCAGATAGCCCTAGCACTACAGGAAATCTGTAGCACAGAGTTCTCAAGAAGAAATCCATATCTGAACCGTGTTTCATATTCCCGCACCAGACCGAAATGGAATGGGAAAGAACATGAACCACTCTAGCCTAGGTGTCACTCAGGTCCCAGGTATATGACCTCAACTCTCAATAGAACCCCACCCACCAAAGCAACAAAACCAGATCCAGCCAGAACAGTATGACAGTATGATGTATATAAAACTGTAAAGAAAAATAAAACAACTGTACATAAAGCAATAAACAAAACAAAATATACAAACACAGATAGCACATAACACCCCAGTAAACACAATTCAAACAAGCGCTAGGAGGAACCCACAAAAAGAACCAGAAGCCCTGGTTACAGTATAAGGTTCCCCAGCAGAGTCGCCAAGCTGTCGCTCCCACTAAATGAAGCCGGGTCAAATAGGGTACAGACGCGAACGGTCGGCGAAAGGAGGTGTGAGAACACACAGGAGTGAACTCACAGGGAATGAAAAGAGTCGCCAGCTAGGCATTTTTATCCCGGAGGAAAGGTAATGCTGCATAGACCTAGGAAAAGATGGATAAGACGGTTGCGAACCAGAGAGACTGAGAAAGGGGGTTGGTTACAACCTGGGAAGGTATTAGCACCCAGATTGTCCGTCGTACTCGACGGGATCCACGCCTAAAAGATTTGTGTTTTAAAGGGGGAGTGTCAGTGCAATTTGTGTATAAAAGAGGTGGAAAAGGATGTACAGGTGTCAGTGTAAAAGAGAGTGAAGTGTATGTAAGTGAAGTGTCAGTGTAAGAACAGGAATGAAGTGCTCAAGATCATGAGGCTTAAAGAATAATGCTGAAGGAGGGGGAATATACAGAGACTTTTGTTCGATAACTGTTAAGTTATGCCTACGTATCCTCTCGTGCAATGAGGAAGTCAGAACACCGTAGTTCGACCCAAAGAGACTGAAAGATGAATTGACTTGTGAACTGCTTGCTTGTCTATGCTCAAGTGTATGACCTGTCTGGCTCAGGTGCAAACTGTCTTGCATTAGACGGAAGAAGCAAGTTCTCGTTTATGAGTGAAGATGATGAGAAAAGAATCCCGGAGGAGACGATTATTGTTTGTTTTTGGGTTTTCAGTTTTTTATTACTTTTGAAAGTTTGTCATATATTAATGAGCTTAGGCCTAAACCAATGGATTTAGTAAACTCATCACATCTTCCCTCTGATTAGGGGTAATGAGAATACCTTAAGTGTGAAGTCAGCTTCTCACACTTAATCACCTTTGGTGTAGGATTAAGATCATTAACCTACTTGTGATTATTTAGATGTTTTTGGTGTTTTTGTTTAGTGTTAAGTGATGAGGTTAAGCCATAATCAGGGATTAAACAGACTCATTTCACCATCCTAATAGAAGGATAATAGATGAGAATGTTTAAGCTGAGGAAAGCTCCTCAACTTAAACCATGATTAGGAATTAAACTCATGACATAACAAGCCTTTGATCAAGTGGATTTTATTTAATGGTGAGATGATGAAGTGAATTTTATGGTTTGTAAGACAACTTGAGGGGGACTTGTCCATTAACACTAGGGTTAGTCCTTCTTAACCAATTAAGGAAGAATTAGAACCCTAATGCAAGGCCCAAGTTACAAGTGTGATGTCTTGATGATTATTAAGTGGATTGATTAAAGGAGTTAAACACATTAAGGGTTTAACACTTAAGATTAAAGTTATACACTCCATCCTAATAGAAGGATGCAGGCATAAGCTTAATCACAAAGCCTTAAAACCTTTAGGGTTTAGTCCCTGATTATGAGGTGAGGAGAGAAGACTCAAAGAGACACAAAGGTAAAACAATGAGGGGGGACTAATCAAAACCCTAATCATTGTCATGCTTGGTTGTTCCTAAGGTTTGTGAGGTTTAACAAGAGAAAACTTCAAAGGAACCACCAGGAAGTAGATGAAAGGAGCAAAGAGAAGTAAAGTAACTTGCTTCATTCAAGAAGTCAAGTCACTTGAGGAAAGAAAGTAAGAAGAAAAAGAATGAGCAAGCTCAAACTCAAACACATAACAAAATGCAGCAAGGATGCATAAAAGAGATGAAGAGAAATTGTGAGAAGTGAAGGCAAATTCACTTCTCAAAGTTGCTTACCACCTGAAAAGTTAGTGAGAAAGATGCAATGCAATGCAAAATGGAATGAAATGGCATGATGCAAACCAAAACCAGGAGCATATATGAGATGATAATGATGCTATGAGATGATGCAAACATGAAACAAAGCATGGGGATGATCATACAAACTTATGGATGCAAATGAAGCTAGTTTAGAACCAATATCACACATGAAATGTTATGGAATGCAAATGACATACAAAGTTGCAAATGAAAGATGCAATGATCAAACATACTTCTAACATGTCTTAAGATGTCTAATGGATCAAATGGATGCACAAAATGCTATGGCAAGTCAAGGTATGCAAGCAAATGCAAGATGAATGCATATGGAAGCTCAAATTAGGGTTTATGATCAATGCATCAAACAAAAACCAAAATCAGAAGCAAACATCAAGATAAAAAATTGAAAATGCATTTAAAGGAACCCTAAACCTATACTAACTCACTGCCCAAAGGAAAGGTTCCAACTCTTAACCTAATTAGAGTTATGAATTTCCTAAAATTTCTAGGGTTTTAGGGTACCTTAACAAGAAAAATGCCAAACAAATGGAAAATGAAAGATCAAATCATGCCAATTTAATCTCACAAACTACATGCTAAACAAAATGTAATGCAAGAAGAATCAAAGTCCAACTCTCAATGGTTAGGCAGAAATGATTTTTTGAAGTTTGGATCAAAATAATGCCTTGAAATGATTTTAATTCCATGAAAAATTCTCAAAAGACATCAAGATCAAAAAAGAAATTTGGTTTGAGGGTTGGACAATGTTTCTAAATGGTTTTAAATGTTTCATGAATTTTTTGGTGATTTTTAAATACCTAAAATTATTTTTAATTAATTAATTCTCATTAATTAATTAAAAATAAACTTTTAAATGTTTTAAAAATGTTTTTTAATGCAAAAAATAAAAATAAAAATGTTTTTGGTTTCTGAAATTAAATAAAAGTTTGTATAAAAAATTTCAGAATTTTTGAAAAGGTTTTGCTATTTTTAAATAAATGGACAAATTAAATGAAATAAAAAGAAAATAAAATGAATTTAATCTGAAAATGGAAAAGTATGCGCATCCAAGGGCTTAGATTCAAACATACGCGCGCGGGAATGGACTTGGCGCCACATCCAAGGGTGGAAATTCAAACCTGGCTAATTAAATAATTAAGCCCTAATCTTGCCCTAATCACTCTCAGGCGACCGGAACACTGTTCCGGTCGTCTTCTCCGGCTATCTCATCCTTCAATCTCTCTCAATATGCCATGAAAACTTGCCAAACTCTCCAGAATCAATCATTAATCATCCCTAAACCTAAACCCCACCCCAAAATCCATTCATTTCCACTGAATCATGAGACACGAATCAAAACGGAAAACTAAACAGAAATTTCAGAGATCAAATACATCCTACACACGCAACCATTTTCAATGATTCAAAGCTTAAAATGATCAGCACATCACATAGAATCAGTTTGTAACTCAAAACACAAGTTCTGGAAAAATGTTTTTGGATGATACCTGAGATGGAGCTTTCGATTCCAGAGCTTTCAGGCTGTTTCTTTGGCTCAAATCTACTCCACTGATCCTCCTAAGAAGCTTGCAAGGTTTGTTTGAAGTTTGCAATGGCTGGTTTGAGAGTTTGCTTGAGTTCTGTTAAATGGCAGGTGGTGATCGTGTTTTTGACTCAATGGCTTTCAGGCTGTTTTGAAGGTTGGTTTGTGTTCAGTGAAGCATGGTGAGATTGTTTGTGAAGTTTGTTTATGAGTTTATGGCCTGTATGATGAGTTTCGAAGGCTCTTGCAAATGAAGGTGAAAATGAGAATGCTGAGTTATGGAGTGTTTCAGGCTTGCCCTCTTGTTGCTTTGGCTTGCTTTTTCTTTCTATAAACAATTGCCATTGGTCAGATGAAGTGATGTGTGCTTTATTGATTGGTATGGGTCCTTTTGCCAAAATGTCAAAGTTGGTGTAAGAGAAGTATGGGCTACTTTCTAGCCAAGGACAAAGGGTGTGTCCTGCGCAGCATGATGAGGGGAGATGCCTAGGGTGGCTCAGCAGGCTAGCAAGCAAGTGGGTTATGTCTTATGATGAGTTTTGCAACTTGCCTTGCCTTTGATCTTTATGAAAAAGTCTTGCTCCATAAGCCATAAAACATGTGATCCTTTGGGTGCAATCTGACTTTTAGGACTTGTGTGATCATGTTGTGAAGTTTAGAAGTCCATTTGATGACTTAATTTGCCTTGAGAAGTGAATTTGCAACTTTGCCTCTTTGGTGGAAACTTTGAAATTTTGTGTTTTTTGCCAACTTTGACAAACCATAACTTTTGATCCAAAATGAATTAGGTTATGTTCTTGTACTTTTTGAAAAGGGAAAGACCTATTCTACAACTTTCATGACCAAAGTTTTTCCATTTGAAGCTTTTTTGAATCAAAAAGAAAGGGTTGAAAAAGTTGCCTAAAATGACAATTTCATTAAAAGTCAAACTTGCCCAAAAAGTCAACTTTGCAAAAGACTTGAAATTCTTAAATTTTGTGAACTTCCAACATCTTCCATGATCAAATAAAGATCATATACAATCAAAATGATGAAGAACACCCCTTGGTTGGGTCATTGGGGGCCTCAGATGCCCTGATTTTGCACTGACTTGCTTGAAAAGTCAACTCTTGATCAGATGACTTCCCCATGGAATTTCTTCATGAAAATTGATATGCATACTCCCTATACCATATAGAGACCAATAGAAACAAGAATGACCAAAAAAATTGGAGTTATGGCCTCTGAAACCAAAACCCTAATTCTAGGTCATCTGTGCAGTCACACCTGGCTCTGCTTCCATACCATTTTCAGTTCTTGTGATTTTTTGACATTCTTGACTTTGAGAGGATATAATATGATACTTGGACACACATGGACCCCTTTGAAGTGATTGATGACCTTTGGAGTGGCTCAAGAAGCTCTTGGATTGCTCAGATCACAAACCCTAGATGCAGATGACTTAGAACCAATGTAGTGAATCAAAAAATGTGGTGTGAGATGCTATGATTGTGTTTATGCATATGAGATGATCACAAGCCATAGTGTGAATGGGTGAGGGCAAATTTGGGGTGTTTACAATATGGCAAGAGTTCACTGTACACCATGAGATCTGGATGAAGAGGAACATTCCTTCTTTCCAGATTGTTGTGAGGCCTAGGTTGGCTCTGATGTTGATTCTGAGGTCTTCGACCACGAGCTTGCAGATTTAGACGAGGAGGAGTTCAGAGTTTCTGATATGGTGCTCTGAGCATTGTCGAATGTCCATATGAGTAGCCAGATACTGGAAATGATGATCTCTGAGAAGATGATGGTCCAGAATATTCGATATTGGCCATGACTACACTAACGTCGTACTCTTCTTCCCCTTGGGAGCTACCAATAGATTCACTTTCACTAGATGGGATGTTAGAAAAGTCTTGGATTTTTCCACTCTTGAGAAGGCTCTCAATGCGCACTCCAACTATCATCAAATCAGAGAAATTTGATGTCCCAATGCTACTCAATCTTTCCAGGTACGGACCTTGCAAGGTGCCCACGAACAGGTCAACTAATTCTCTGTCTGAAAGTGGTGGTTGCACTTGGGCTGCCAACTCTCTCCACTGTTGTGCATATTCTCTGAAAGATTCACTAGTCCTCTTAGATAGGTCTTGCAGATGCGTGCGACTGGGCGCCATGTCCACATTGTACTGGTATTGCTTTAGGAAAGCTCTGGATAAATCATTCCAAGATCGGATACGACTACCTTCCAAATCCATGTACCAACTTAAGGATGCCCCACTTAAACTGTCCTAAAAATAGTGAATCATCAACTCATCGTTGCGGGCGTAAGAAGTCATTTTTCTGCAGAACATCACCAAGTGACGCTTTGGGCAACTGACACCAGTGTACTTCTCGAACTTCGAAATTTTGAAATCTGGAGGAATGACAAGACCAGGTGTTGCACCCCTAAATTTGCACTCCCCTAGTCAAGGCATTGTGTACCAAGGTGTCCCAAGAGGTTCACAAGGTTCACAAGGTATCCCAAGAGGTTCACAAGGTTCACAATTAGTCAGAAAGCTTGGAAGTTCCCTCAGACAAAACATCCTCCTAGGCAATGCACCCTAAACTAGGGTTTTGGATTTCATCAGGCTAAATGGACTTTCAAGGCCTCAAGTGAGCTTCATAAAATCCTACATGTCTTCAAGAATCCCTATGTCAAGTTTCAAGGCTTTCCCAAAAGGTTTGCTCAGTCAGATGATCAGATATGCAAAAATCAGTCAAAGTGGTTAAAGAGTCAAACTGAGGTCAACTGTGGTCAAACCGAAGTCAAATTTCAATTTTTTTTGCCAAAATCAAGTTTATGAAGTAAAATTCATCATTTTATCAAGGTTTGATCATTGTTCATCAAGGAGATTTCAGATCATCAAGAATCATGTGTTTCTAAATTAGGGTTTTCATAGGAAAAGTCAACTGAACTTTGGCCAGCTATAACTTTCACATGCTTCATCAAAAATTTCCCATCCATAGCTCATTTTGAAGGAAATTGAATTCTATACAACTTTGTGTCTCACAAGCCAAGCCTAAAAATGCTTCATTTGAAAGGTATGAGCCAAAACATTACAGGTCATTTCAAAAGTCAACATCTTCCAAAGGGCATAATTTGAAAATGGTAAAGGATATGGACATGAGACCAAAAGGGTTTGTCAGAGGACTCTCTAAGCTTTCTAAAATGTCCAAGAACACCTTCATAGCCTTAAAATTGAGGGATTTATGTCTTGTCAAAGTTGGGAGATTTTCAAGGGGTGTATGAAGAAAATAAGGGCTTAAATCTAATTATTTCCAAATGGGCCTATCATTTTGCAACCCAATCTTCAAGATAACATCAAGCACGACCCAATTCAAATATTTTCTGATTTTTATAATTTATTTATTATTTATTTGGATTTTATTCATTAAAATTCATTTTAAATCAAAATAAAATATGAAAATACAAATATTTGATTTGATTCTTCTTCTAGAAGCTCTTAAACATCATTTAAGTTGATTTGATACTCTCCAATTTTGTGCACAACCAATTTGGAAACATATCATTTGATTTTTTTTGATATTTTTGACCATAGCTTTCTTCACCTTCAAGCAACCCATACAACTCCAACCAAGGCCCAAATTCTTAACCTAATTACATTACTATATAACCACAACAACATCACAAGACAAAAAAAAAGGATGGAGAGAAAGAGGATGATATTCGTACTTTAAAATTTCACATAATTCAAAATTAGGTTTCCACAATCCACCACTTTTACAAGTTGATTAAAGGCTGCAAATGAATCCTTGAGGTTTCCTGAACCTATTCCAATCATCCTCATCATCAAATTCATGCCAAATCATACAAACCAAATTCATATTCTTGCTTTTCTTTTGATTTTTTTCAATTTCAATGATTTATGTATGATTAATTGATTTTGATTACATAATATGTTTGTTTGATTGTGTAGATGGTTTTTGGATAGTTGGATTTAAGTTTCGATCCAGGAATCATAGGGCACCATGGAGAACTAAACTATTGGTTAATCTGCTTTAATCTGTTTTCGTCGATACTTCGAAGGCTGCAGTAGTGATAAGAATTCCAGACTGACAGGTAAGTCAGGTAAGTACTACTGTTTCGATTTACTCCGAATTTTTTCCAGAAGTTCAGAAAAAAATCGACGAACAATACTCTTTTAGAATAGATTTCTAAAAGATTTTGACCCTCAAAATCGCAAATTCCTCTTTTTTCTATTTAATTTGATTTATTTTCTATTTTCATATTCTCAAAAAAATCTTTAAAAAATTGTGCGTTCTTTATTTGATTTTATTAGATTTTTAGCATCGTTTTAATATTTTTTTAGATTTTATTTTAATCGCTTTTCTTATTTTTCATTATTTTAAAATCTGCAGCGATTTTATTTGATCCTGTTTATTTCTTTTTTATTCTTCCAAAAGTATATACCAAAAATATACAGGTGGGAGGAAGAAGATGGTGTGTGGCGTGCGCTGATTGGCCTAGTGACAAAGACCTAAGGTTGAAAGTCTGAGGGTGTGGGTTCAACACTCATTCCCAATATTTTGGCAAAGAAACGTGGGTTCAACACTCATTCCCAATATTTTGGCAAAGAAACGTGGCGTAGCGTAGTGACTGAAGGTTTTTGTTGGCAAAAGCAAAGTCAGGGGTTCAACACCAACCCCCAATATTTTGGGTATCTCTAACTTTATTTTTTCCTTTTTCATCAAATTATGTATTTTCTTTGAATTTCCTTATTATTATTATTATTATTAAACTAATTTCTAAAAGATAAAACAAAATCCTTTTTTTGTTTTATTTTTAAAACTTATATTTTTTTATATAAACCTTAAACCTATTTTTTGTAAAACCTTTTTCTTTTATAAATCTAAATCTTAATGATTTTCGTAAACCTTAATTTTTTATGCAAACCTTATTTTTTTCATAAACCTTAATTTCTTTTCATAAACCTTAATTTTTTCATAAATCTTAATTTTTTTTCATAAACCTTAATTTTTCCCTAAACCTTAATTTTAAACCTAAGTCTTAATTTTTTTTCATAAACTTTAAACCCTAAAAATTTAGCCATAATCTTTATCTTAAAACCCAGATTTCGCCCTAATTTTTACCCTAAAATTTTTCCTAAACCTTAAATTTTTTTTAACCCTTAAAATTTTTCTCAAACCCTAACCCTAATTGTTTTCTTAACCTAGTTTGCAAACTTTTTTTTTCTCTAATTTATTCACTCATTTTTATGTTATTCATTAACTTTTTGTCTGATTAAGTAACTGCTTCGCCTTTGTAATAATTGGTTTTTATTATTTTCCGCCATTATTATTATTATGTAACTGCCCCTAAGCCATGTAATAGTGTAGGAATTTTATTTTCTGCCTTTTAATTTCTGTCATTTAATTTTCATATTAACTGCGTGGTTAGTAACATAGGGAGTGCCAAGAAATAAATGAACCATGGACTTAGAAAATTAATAATCAAGATAAATATCTGAAAACAATACTCACACACGTAAGTCGATCTTTGATCGCCATCTTGCACTTCCTAGGGTATTCCTCTTGGTTTCCTTTAAATGGTAAAGTCCCTCGAATATAGGGGTGTCTTAAGCAAAGTCCTTTCACGTATAAATCATCAAGTCCCTACAGATTTAAAAGATCAAGTCCCTTCGAGGTTGCCTACAGAATAATGATCTTGTCCTTTCGAATAAATGATGATATTCCCTACAAATTGCTAAAGACACCCCTTAAGTTGCCTTCATTGACCATACGATGACCCTACGCCCGTCCCTTAAATACATCCAAGGTAATGACTACCTATTCCTTAATATTAGGGATAGTCTTACCATTGAAAGAACATACGAGAATACGAAAGACTTAATCTAGGGTAGGTATCTCATAGTTAATTGCTCACACTTTTCAAAATTACTTTTACACCTCACAATTTCTAAACTAGGCTTTGTATACACCCATACGAGGGTCATTACCAAGTACTTAAGGAAATTTTTCTAATCACACACTACACTCTTCAAAAAAATTTTAAGTGAGCTAAGTAACTAAGAGCCCATGGATAACCATGGATATAAAGGGTGCTAACACCTTCCCTTTGTATAACCTACCCCCCGAACCCAAGTCTTTTACAATAGGTCTTTCATGTTCTTTTATGTCCTTTCCATTTGGATAAAATAAAAACTCGGTGGTGACTCTTCTATCCGCAACATTTATAGAAAGTCAGTTCTCCCACCGTGTTACACCAGGCACCAAACACAGGTTTAGAGCATCAAAACCAAAGGCATCAGGATCCGCTAAGGCTTTGAGTTGCTCATCCAACACACGAAACCTTTCAGCAGGATCAATAGTTGGTGGATCCTTTGTTTTCACAAGAGGAATGCCCCTTGGAAGTTCGGCATAGGGAAAGCAAAGCTCTGATAATCCGTAGCATCAGAAGAAGAAGAAGGTCCACCTCGGATAACAGATGGTTCAAGTACACTCTGATTCACGATCAGGGTCTGTGCAGGCTGAGCTTGAGTAAAGTTGTTCACTTGTGGAAGATCCTCATCAGGAGAAAGACCATACAAAGGATTGGTAATCAAAGTGAAACCAGGTGGAAACTCAACATTCTGACGGTTGTTCTCTGACATAGCTACTGACGGCTTCCAAACTGACCTTTTTAACTCTTGGCACTGCTCAGTCTAGCTTCAAACAACTTTTTTCGTCTTCCAACAGTTACCACTTGTTCAAACCGAGTACCGGGAAATAAGCTGGCTGGTCATGGACAAAAGAGGAAGGATGAGCTTTCTGGAAGAAGGAAATGCAGTGCATATGCAAATGCAATATGATGATGCAAAAGATGCAAAGACATGGGATCAACGCTAGAAACTGTCTGGAATCTGGAATACTGAGCCAAGAATCGAGTGTCGGTAACCACAAGATCTCTATATAATAACCCAGATAATAATCGAGAACTAAAGGATCAAGAACTCCATAATCATAGTGACCAGATCGAAACATAGAACACACTGATAACCCGGGTATGTTGAGGTCATGGGTTCCTGCAAGCTTGTTAACCCCTCCCATTCTCACGGGTGTGCTCCAGGTCAAACATCACGGACTCTCAAAGCCGAATAGCAATAATACATTCACCATTTCCGAGAAATGGCTCATGACCAGATCAGGGAATCGGTTTGGCATTATGTACTACTCAGGGAGGTCTTAGTGTGAGTCCGGGAAAAACAAGAATCCCTTATAAGTCCCCAGCTTCAAGCGCTGAAATCGAGAAACGATAGTACATTCAGCCCGTAGGATACAGTACTATTGTCATACGACCATATGCTTTGACTGAGTTCCTTTAAGAGAACCAGGCCATCCTATGCGAGTCCCCAGTGGACCCTCGGGTGCGAATGGGTTTGCCACAGAATGTGGTATGCCACTGTCACCATTGGAGAGGGATGTTTCCACAAAAGTTCTCAATGATCGCTCCCTAGATGCACATAACTATCAAGGTCCTATCCCGAAGTGGAGGAAATCCCCACACAAGATATTTCCAAGACGGTCGTAGTATGGGTGTGAATCACATCGTCACTCATCATGCCACATGCGAGTACAACGCGTCCACACTAATCCTAGGTTGCACTCAAGCCGGGTATTTGGCTTATCTCTCAGTAATAGTATCACCCAAGTCCCACCAAACAGAATAAATCCAGTCCAGACAGTCCAGTAATAATATGATGCATGAAAATAAAATACTGAAAGCTGTAAATAAAGCTATAAATAAAACTGTAAATAAATAACAGTAAAATATACACACAATAACAAACAATCAACACCCAACGAAATAGAAACAAGCAAGTGCTAGGAGAGACTATCAAGGGAACCAGAGGTACTCTGGTTAGGAAGTCCCCAACAGAGTCGCCAGTTGTCGCTCCCTGGATTCCCATCCTGGTACAAACGTGAAAGTGGCGCGGAAAGAGGTAGAGTCGCCAGCCAAACATTTTTATTCCGAAGGAACGAGAATGATAATGCTTCACAAAACAGAAGAAAAGAAAAGGAAGGAAACAGGTCTTGGAACCAAAGAGACTGGGTTCGGGAGTCTGTTACGACCTGGGAAGGTATTAGCACCCCAGATTGTCCGCCGTACCCGATGGGATCCACGCTTGCAAAGAAACTGTTTCAAAGGGTGAAGAAATGAAAACTGCTGCAAAAGAAAAAGAAATGAACTGGATAAAAAGAAAATAAAGAGGGGAAAATGTAGGGAAAATAAAAGAGTGTGCTCGAACGGGCCCTACCCCGTTGCCTACGTACCCAATCTGGACAATGAGGATCAGAGTCGCCGTAGTTCCCCTAACTAGGGGTGGAAAAGATTGCTTGTATGTTAAGGCTTGAACTGCCTATGTCAATGCTCAGGTGTTGCAGGCTCGGACGACGAGTGTGTTACCGTCTTGCAAAATGACAAGTAGGAGCAAGTTCGTACGATGAGAGAGAAGGTGATGAGAAAAGAAGTCCCGAAGGAGAGACGTTTATTGTTTGTCCAATGTTTTTTTATGAGTTTTCTGCTTTGAAGTTTGCATAGGTAAGTGTACCTAAGTCTTACTTAATGGGATGTGTACTTCTTACATCATCCCGAAATGGGATGCGCAAGAGGCACACCTAGCTATGGAGGAAATCCCCAAATCTAGTCCCATGAGTGAAGGCTCAGGCACACTGACCTATTGACATTTATTAAGTGCTTTTGTAATTGTTGGTTAAGAAGTATTTTTTTATGCTTTCTTTATGAAGTAATCTCATGCTAAGACCTATCCACCACAAGGTATATCCTACACCTCGCCCCGAAACGGAACGCGTGCAAGTATCTCATAGTAAAGTCTCGTGTCACATGAGAAGACTCGTCATTTATTAAGGTGACTTGAAGCTAAGTTTGAAGATAAGAAGAGAGAGAGCACCAAAAGGATATCAAAGGTAAAAATCTAAGGGGAAGACTACTCCTAATGTTATCATGCATGAGATTCCTAGGTTAGTGAGGTTTGAACCATCCTAAAGAAGAGAAAGAAATAAGAAGAGGAAAGGAGAAGAAGCTAGACGAAAGATGGCCTAAGCACATATCGAACAAGATAAGAAAGCATAAAAAGAAATTGAGGAAGAAAGCCGAGATGAAAAAGAAATAAGTGAGGAGAGGAGAATGCAATATGAAGTAATCGAACAATGCACAAACAGAGCCTACACCAGTAGGACTTCCAGATGCAGCAACATGCTCCTAACATGGCATCGGGACTAGAATGAGGCGTGAGAAATAATAGTTCCAGTGGTACCTATCGGAGAAGGTCCGTTGCCTCTTCAGTATGCAAAATCTCAAAAAAGAAATATCAAGTCCCAAAAGGATTCAACAGTCAAGCACAAATGTCCATTATCGGGATATCAGACAAAGGTCAAAATAAACTTCCAGCATCCAAGCCAACCAATAAAGAGAACCAAAGTTAGCCAGAACATTTATCAGGACGAGTCTTCAAGTCCAAGGAACAATTCGACACAAGGCTATCACCGAAATCGAACAATAAGCCTACAAAACAACGAGCACAAACTAAAACCAAAATTAAACACAATTATATTTAATTAAACTCAAATAAATTGAAACAAACTAAAATCAAAGTTATATTAATAATTAACAACAAAATTTAAACATAAATCTAATAAAGTTCTAAATTAATAAAACTTCTAACAAATGTTATGAAAATAATTAACAAACAAAATTAGCTAAAAAAAATAAAATAAACAGGTGAGGGTGAAATTCGCTGCCAACAGGGTGATGATAGCAATTCAGTGGGCTTGAGAATCAGAACTCTATGATGAGCCCAATGATAAACCTAATTAAAATATAAAAAATAATTGAAAATAAAAAAGAATAAAAAGTAAAGGGCGACCGATTTTCCCTGAGAAAACAAAAGTTGAAAAAGTTCCTCAACGGTGAAATCGAAGAACGAACGAACAAATCACCGTCAAACTTTGCATCACAATTCCTTCTTCAATCTCCGCTAAAACGAGCTCCGTTGTTCTCTCTCACACTCTTCGTCGACGGAATCTTCCTCCCTCCTCAATCTGTTTTGCATATCCACCTCAACGACGGCAAGACCTCAGTCAATCCTCAAGTCCGATCTACACCGTCAGCTTCGTTTCAATGTGAAGCTTTCAAAGTTTCGCGGCTAAAACACATAATCAACGATGAGCTTCGCCGTGACTTCATCATCGACTCAACATTTCTCTCAGATATTCTTCGGTTTCATATTTGTTTGAGATATCCACTTTCGATCTTCATTTTCTCAAGTTCATCTTCTTCTTTTTCTTTGTTTGTTGTTGTTGTTGTTTGGAAGTGAAGGTGATGGTGGTTTGGATATTTATGAGGATAGTGGAAGAAGAGTGAATGCATTTTTGTTTTTCTCTGTTGAAAGAAGAGTGATGAAGGTTTGTTGTTATTGAAGGAGAAAGGTTTGTTAATGGTTCTGCAAATTTGCAGATTTGAAATTCTTAGGAGTTTTAGTGGTTGTGTGTTTAAAGTGATGATGGAGAAAGGGTATGAAAGGTTGACAATTGGTTTGATGAGGGTTTGGTGAAGTGTGATTTTGAAAACGAAGGATGGAAAATGTGGATGACGTGGTGCCTATTTTGTGTGCGATATCATTTCGATTTCTTTTTGTTGGAATTAGAGTGGAGAGTAGTCAGTTTTGTGTTTGGTGCGTTTGAAGAGGTCTGAAGGTTGTTGATGTTAAATGGAGGTTGTGCAAGGTTGGAGAGTCTGTGTTTGAAGGAAAAAACAAAAAATGTTGAAGTTGTTGATGGTGTAAGGATGGAGTTGAGTGATTTGTGGATTATGACGTGAAGAGGTTTTTGAGTCATGTTTTTGTAGAAAAAGAACAACATACGAAGAAAATATGGAGAGCGAGGTAAATAATCATCCCTTTTTAGAATCGTTGTGAGGTTCTTTTTATGATTTGTGTGTGAGCCTCTCCATGTGTAGGCAGGAATGAAGTTTGTTGTTAGGAGTGGAATCCGTATGAATGCGGAATGCGGGTGATGCTGAAAAATATGCGGGCCCATTGAACTTGGTGTAAGGAAAAGCGTGAATTGTTAGTGTACGTGAATGGTAAAGGCGCGTGGGGTCATGCGAATTGCTATGTGGTTGATAATGTGGGATTACAAGTTTTGTTGGATGAATCTCCCTTTTTTCCGTAATAAAAAATGCAGTGTGTATTGTACGTGTGGAGTCACAGATGAGATGAGTGATGGTAGCATTAAGAATGAATATGATGAGGTGGGCCAATGGGCCCTTTGTCCTATGTGTACATTTTCAAATCTGTTTTTGTATATAAAAATGAAATGGTTTTATAATATTTTTGTTTGTTTTGGGATTTGAAGTAGAAATGGATAAAATAAATAATTAAAAAAAAGGAAAATAGTTTAGTAATGAATAATAAAAAGAAAAATTTAATTTGTGGTGATTTAGGAATTTGGAAAAAATAATAGAATTTAGATATTTTTGGGATTTTGATAAAACGAATTAAGAAAATGGACTTGAAAATAATGCAAAATGGTTTATTGGATATGAGAAGTGGTTAGTGATTTGGGAATTTAAGAAATGGATATGGAATAGAAAATCGGATAAAAATATGGACAATGAATAAAAAGAAATGGATGTGATAAACGATGGATAATGGTCATTGGATGATCGAAACAAATTGGGTAATGAAATTGGTTTAAGAAGTGGATATTCAGATAATCGAAAATATGGACATGGTGAAATCGTTGTGAATTAGGATATGAAAAGTGGTTAGGAAATGATGGAAATTACGGGTATGTATCAATTGGACATGCACTAAATCAAAGGCCGCTAATGCACAATACACTTGAGTTTAATCCAACACCCAAACGTCTCAGATGAAATAGACACGACTGCCACATAGCAACTTGCAATTGAAACAACAACCCTCTGAATCACTTTGAAATCTTAACTTGATTATTGAACTTGATGACCTCCATAACTCAACCCGGGACATATACTTCTTGAAAGTTCTTTGAGAATGAAGATAACCTCATCGGGGAGAATGCTCTATGGAGTCCAAAAAGAACAAAGCCAAAGTACGCCCTAAGCAGACCACTTGCCGACCAAGGGTATCTCCCCGCCATGACTAATTCCCTTAGGACGAAGACTAGTCACCCCTGAGGATCGACAAAGAAGACCATCACTGCCCGCTTTCCTGAGCCACCATGGAGACCTAGCTCCATGTGGGCATGTAAAAGCCTCAAAATCTTTCCACGTACGATGAGACTACTAACCCCGACGACCATGTCGACAACATCAATGCCATGCTCGACTATCGCAATGATGTCGGGGGAAACATTAAATGCAGATTGTTCTCCATGATGCTTAGAAAGAGGGCCATGGCATGGTACAAAATCTTGGCTCCCGAATCCATCACTTCCTAGAGAAGCCTAAGATCAGTGTTCACGAGACACTTCACAACCTCTTGACGTCACCCTAAGATAGAGGCTACACTTGAAGCCATCATTCAAGGAAAGAATGAAATGCTACGCTCATACATCGAGCGATCCAACCAGGAGGTCATCGAGGTAGATACGATCGGCTATATGAAAAAGTAACTCCTCGAAAAGGGACTCCTCCCCGACAGCAAACTCAACAGGGAAGTCGGGATTGAGCTTCCCAGCTCTTTAGACGAGCTCCTGCATAAAGCTTAGTCGTACATCAGTTTCAAAGAAAAACAGGTCGCCAACAACGTCAGAAGCGGCCGCAACCAAAACGAGGCCAAAAATCTCAAGCATGACAACTACGCAACACTTCGATGCACCGAGGAGAGGCGAACAAATGACAAGCCTCATGAGATTCACGAAGGAAGAAGGCTAGTTGGGCGCTTCTCCGAATACACACTACTTACCGTCCCCCACGAGCGTATCCTTGCCAAATGTATCAATTCAGAATTCAAGCAAGACAAGGTGAGGTTCCCCAAACCAACAACACCCAAGCCTCACACCGACAAATCCAAATACTACCGCTTTCACAGAAGCCACGAGCATGTGACCTAAGACTGTGTCCATCTAAAAGTTGCAATCGAGATACTAATCAAAGAAGGCTACCTTAAGCAGTACACAAAGACGAACAACAAAGCCTACTACCTCGAAAACTTACAAGGTGAAGAACTTGCACGACCATCGAATCCTGAAAAACTTAAGCAGTATTATAGCTAAACAGCCCGCACGACCATGGTCCTAACAAAGGTAACAACACGGCCACAAGAGCATGGAAGGTACGACCATGAATCTCCATCTCGATTGAAAGGAGGGCCCACATTCTGGGGAGACAAATAGAACCTTCCTCAATAGTGGATACTTCAAACAAATTCCCTTGTTGCAGTACTACGTCGGCAGGACACCCAGCTCGTGATGGGGAGGTCCAAGCTGCGCGACCAGGACCTCGATCACGGTCTTCGGCCCGCTAACCCGCAGACGTAAAACCCACAACCTCGTCGGTTCCCTAAACTGACTATTCCAACAAGTCGAGAAATAAAAGGTCAAAAATAAATGTAGCAATACAAAATGGAAAAATTTATTTCACTTAATCAGCCGACTAAAAACTGGTCGGCATAGAAAGTACAAATGGGAACTGCGCATGCAGTTACAACAAAGAGAGGGGGGGAGGGGACTACGCCCAAGTACAAATAAAAACAACGACACACATGCCAATAAAATAAAAATGGCACGCAGGCCGACAAAATGACTATGACATGCAAGCCGAGGAAATATTCATCCTTGCCCTCTTCTTCTTCCTCGGTTGAATCTTTGATCGGGCAGACGATCTTTCCATTAACCACATCATTATTGAAAGAAGTCCCCTCAGTTAGGAGATCTACCCCAGGATTAACGACCCGGAGCTGCTTGACAGCTTTGTCAAAAACCAGCTTAAGGGTTTGCACACAGTCGCTCTCCAACATCTGAATCCGGGAAATCAAGTCGGCCCGAGTCTTCAAGGACTTGTCCTCCTCACCCTCCTCTTCGGCAGGGGAAACCACACATTCCAGCTCCGCCACCTTCGTCTGAAAACTCTTGACCTCCTTGAAAGTTTTGTCTAACCCTGCCTCCTTGAATTTCAACTTTTTGTTCTCATCCACTAGCCCATCCCGTTCGAGCCTAACCTCCCCCAGCTTGATCATTAACCCCTCCTGAAGCCTATAACGCTCCTTATAATCCAAGAGGTTACTTCTTAACTTATCTTTCTTGATCCTCGCTGACATCAATTTCTCTTTAACAACCTCCAGCTCAGATAGAGGGCAGGTGTTGTCGAACAAGACCAAGGTCGTCTTCATAACCCTGATCACCACAACAATGTCTTTGGACAAATTCTTCTATTTGGTCGCCTTGTCCAGACCCATGATAGATTTGGCCTTTGCGTCTGAAACTCCTACAAAGCCTTCCCCACTGAAGAGCTCCCTTTGAAGGTAACATGAGGGTATGAGGTATGTCCCTTGGCTCTCGGGCATGCCCACGCCCATGACAGCACCAGCCAACGAGCCTTCAGTGCGCTGGCATTTCGCAGGAGGAGTAATATGTTCAGATGGCGGGCTGGCAGACGTCCCCGTGACAGGAGGAGAACTAGGAGGAGGAGTAGGAGTCACCGAACCTCCAGCCGCTTCCTTTGCAACCACTTGGCGAACACGACCTTTAGTGGCCTCCTTCAAAGCTTTCCCCGCGTCCTTGTTCAACAACTTCAAGACACAATCCTTAAGGTTAGCATAACAACTGCAAAAAAAAGAGCACATTAATTATTGGACAAATGGATAAGACAATAGAAAGATGAACACATACTACCTAAAAGATGGAGGGATTCCTCGTCTGTCTTGCACTCGAGCACCGCCTTGTGTTTAAGACGCCCTTGTAAACACCCCAAATTTTCCTTCACTTTTTCTCACACCATGGCTTGTGATCTTTCATTTTTGCATTACATAAGCATACCTTCCCACTGCATAGTTCATTTCATCTGCATCTAGGGTTTGTGATCTGAGCAATCCAAGAAGTGATCTGAGCCACCCCAAAGGTCTTGAAGCTTGACAAGAGGGTCCATGTGTGTTCCATGATCATAATATGCTCCCCAAAGTTCATAAAAGTCAAGAGATCACAAGGCATGGCAAAGGCATAGAGGCAGACTGAAGATTTCCTACACAAATGACCTAAAATTAGGGTTTTGGTTTCAGAGGCCTTAATCCCAATTTTTTGGCCATTCTTATTTCCTAACACATCCCTATCATACCCCATCTTATATCACTTGTAGTCAATCCCATCAATCTTCGGGACCATTTCTATTCTCCCTTCAAATCCTTAAAGGGTCCCACTTTAGGCAATCGTGTAGCAATCCAGTTAGCAAACAGAGGCACACAACAACTTACATGACCTCCCTTCTTCTCATTCATGTAGTAAACCCCATAATAAAAGTCACCTTGAAATGTAGGTGTGGGATTCCTTCTGAAGAAAATGGCAACAGCCTCCAGACTTACCATCCCTTGATCACTTGAGAAGAGACTAATTCCATAGACCATCAAAGCTAAGAGTACACTGAACTGTGCCCATTGATTATCTTGAGCATATACCAATGCTTCCTGAATCAGCATATTGCAAGACAACCCCTTCCCTCTACTACTCCTCAAGCTCTGCTCTACTTTGCTTAAAGGCAAGTGACACCTTTGAGCAATCTCCTCTGCCTTGAGTACTCTCCCTGAATTGTAGTAAGGATGTCTTCCACTAAGGGGAACATGCAGCAAACTAGCAATTTCTTCCATTGTAGGTGCTAAGACATAATCTGGGAATACAAAACAGTGCAATGGAGCATCATAGAACTGAAGTAGAGTGTGAATGCTATCCCTATGGTCCTCTGTTGGCTTGTCCATGTACCTGAGAATCTGCCCAAACCTAACCCTGAAATCTCCTAGAATCTTATCATTCATCAGTCCCTTCAGCTGGTGTAGTTTCTTCACCTTTGGTTGTGAAAATGTGTAATATGCATTATTCTTTTTGAGGGTTGTGATGATGCTTGCCATTTGGATATGAGAACCAGAACAAGGTGTGCAAATGTAACCTGAAAAAATGAAAACACTAAGATGTTAAGGATGCTATGATATGATGCAGATGCAAATGCAAGGCAAGTATGATCAATTTGGAATTTTTTGGGTGCTGTCTGCAAGAGTCAAGCGATCACAAACTATAAGTCCTCTGAATAACAACCCATATCCCCTTGGATAAGTCACAAATATCCTCAGATCAAACTACCAAACCATCTAGATCATGAACTCCACAGGTCAAAATATCAGATCAACACATAATACTGTATTGGCAGTGGGTATGATGAGGTTAAAAGGGTCCCTGCAAACCTGTAAACCCCTCCCAATCTCACTGGTGTGCTCCGGGTCAAACATCACGGAATCTCAAAGCCGAATAACAATAATACTTTCACCATTTTCGAGAAATGGCTCATGACCAAATCAAGGAATCGGTTTGGCATTATATACTACTCAGGGAGGCCTCAGCTGAGTCCAGGAAAAACAAGCATCCCTTATAAGTCCCTAGCTTCGAGCGTTGAAATCGAGAAACAATAGTGCATTCAGCCCGTAGGATACAATACTATTGTCATACGACCAGATGTTTTTGACTAAGTTCCTATAAGAGAACCAGGCCATCCTATGCGAGTTCCAAGTGGGCCCTCGGGTGCGAATGGGTTTGCCACAGAATGTGGTCTACCACTATCACCACTGGAGAGGGATGTTTCCACAAGGTTTTTAATGATCGGTCCTCAACCGCATATAACTATCAAGTTTGTGTAATGAAGTAGGGAAGATCCCTATATCAAGAAATTTCCAAGACGACCGCGAATCTGGGCGTGAATGCACTAATACCCCCATGACAAGATGACATAGGGACAAAGTGATTGTCCATGCTAATTCCTATGGTGCACTCAAGCCGAGTATTTGGCTAGTGTCATCTCACCACACACAAATAACACCCAAGTCCCGCCAAACAAAAAACCAGTCCAGACAGTCCAGTATAATATATGATGCATGAAAATAAATACTAAAACAGTAAATAAAGTTGTAAATAAACTGTAAGTAAAACAACATCAAAATATACACACAACAACAAACAATCAACACCCAACGAAACAGAAACACGCAGGAGCTAGGAGAGACTCTCAAGGGAACCAGAGATTCTCTAGTTAGGAAGTCCCAGCAGAGTCGCCAGTTGTTGCTCCCTGGATTTCCATCCTGGTACAAACGTGAAATTGGCACGTGTCGCTCCCGATAAATGAGACTGGCTCAAATAAAGGTACAGACGCGAACGGTCGGCGAAAAGGGGATGTGAGAACACACAGGAGTGAACTCACAGGAGAAGAAAAGAGTCGCCAGCTAGGCATTATTATCCCGAGGGAAAGGTAATGCTGCATAGACCTAGAAAGATATGGATAAGACGGTTGCGAACTAGAGAGACTGAGAAAGGGGGTTGGTTACAACCTGGGAAGGTATTAGCACCCAGATTGTCCGTCGTACTCGACGGGATCCACGCTTAAAAGATTTGTGTTTTAAAGGGGTAGTGTCAGTGCAATTTGTGTATAAAAGAGCTGGAAAAAGATGTACAGGTGTCAGTGTAAAAGAAGTGTGAAGTGAAGTGTCAGTGTGAGAATAAGAGTGAAGTGCTCATGAGAATGAGGCTAAAGAATGATGCTAGAAAGAGGGGGAATATACAGAGACTTTTGTTCGATAACTGTTAAGTTATGGCTACGTATCCTCTCGTGCAATGAGGAAGTCAGAACACCGTAGTTCGACCCAAAGAGACTGAAAGGTGAATTGACTTGTGAACTGCTTACTTGTCTATGCTCAAGTGTATGACCTATCTGGCTCAGGTGCTAACTGTCTTGCATTAGACGGAAGAAGCACGTTCTCGTTTATGAATGAAGATGATGAGAAAAGAATCCCGAAGGAGACGATTATTGTTTGTTTTATATTTTCAGTCTTTTATTGTTTTTTGAAAGTTTGTCATAAGTTAATGAGCTTAAGCCTAAACCAATGGGTTAGTAAACTCATCACATCCTCCCTCTGATTAGGGGTAATGAGAATACCGTAAGTGTGAAGTCAGCATCTCACACTTAATCACCATGGTGTAGTATTAAGATCATTAACCTACTTGTGATTATTTAGATGTTTTTGGTGTTTTTGTTTAGTGTTAAGTAATGAGATTAAGCCATAATCAGGGATTAAACAGACTCATTACACCATCCTAATAGAAGGATAATAGATGAGAATGTTTAAGCTGAGGAAAGCTCCTCCACTTAATCCATGATTAGGGATTAGACTCATGACAAAAAAAAGCCTTTATTAAGTGGATTTTAGTTAATGATAAGATGATGAAGTGATTTTTAGGGTTTGTAAGACAACTTGAGGGGGACTTGTCCATTAACACTAGGGTTAGTCCTTCTTAACCAATTAAGGAAGAATTAGAACCCTAATGCAAAGCCCAAGTTACAAGCTTGATGTCTTGATGATTATTAGATGGATTGATTAAAGGAGTTAAACACATTAAGGGTTTAACACTTAGGATTAAAGTTATACACTCCATCCTAATAGAAGGATGCAAGCATAAGCTTAATCACAAAGCCTTAAAACCTTTAGGGTTTAGTCCTTGATTATGAGATGAGAAGAGAAGACTCAATGAGACACAAAGGTAAAAGCTAAATGGGGGACTAATCAAAACCCTAATTATTGTCATGATTGGAAGTTCCTAAGGTTTGTGAGGTTTACAATAAAGATCTTCAGAGGAACCACCAGGAAGCAGATGAAAGGAGCCAAGAGAAGCAAAGTAACTTGCTTCATTTAAGAAGACAAGTCACTTGAGGAAAGAAAGTAAGATGAACAATAATGAGCAAGCACAATCCAATACACATGTAAGAATGCAGCAATGATGCATAAGAGAGATGAAAAGAGATTGTGAGAAGTGAAGGCAAATTCACTTCTCAAAGTAACTTACCACCTGAAAAGTTAGCAAAAGGAATGAAATGCAATGCAAATGGAATGCAATGTGATGATGAAAATCAAAACCAGAAGCATGTGTCTGATGATAATGATGCTATGAGATGATGCAAACATGAAACAAGGCATGGGGATGATCATACAAACATATGGATGCAAGAGAAGCATGCTTAGAACCATGAACTTACATGAAAAGTTATGGAATGCAAATGACATACAACATGGCAAATAAAAGATGCAATGATCAAACATGATTCTAATATGTCTTAAGATGTCTAATGAATCAAATGGATGCACAAAATGTCATGGCAAGTCATGGTATGCAAGCAAATGCAAGATGAATGCAAAAGGAAGCCCAAATTAGGGTTTATGATAATGCACAAAACAAAAATCAAAACCAGAAGCAAACATCAAGATAAAAATTTGAAAATGCAATCAAGGGAACCCTAAACCTATACCAACTCATTGCCCAAAGGAGGGGATCCAATTCTTAACCTAGTGGAAGTTATGAATTTCTTAAGATTTCTAGGGTTTTATGGTACCTTGTCAAGAAAAATGTCAAACAAATCGAAAATGCAAGATCAAATCATGCCAATTTAATCCTATGAACTACATGCTATACAAGATGCAATGCAAAAAGAATCAAAGTCCAACTCTTAAAGACTAGGCAGAAATGAATTTTCAAAGTTTGGATCAAAATAATGCCTTGAAATGAAATTAATTCCATGAAAAATTGTTAAAAGACATCAAGATCAAAAAATAAATTTCGTTTGAAGGTTGGACAATGTTTCTAAATGATTTTAAAGGTTTCATGAATTTTTTGGTGATTTTTAAATACTTAAAAGTATTTTTAATTAATTAATTCTCATTAATTAGTTAAAAATAAACCTTTAAATGATTTAAAAATAATTTTTTATGCATAAAAATAAAAATAAAAATGTTTTTGGTTTCTGAAAATTAATAAAAGCTTGCATAAAAATTTTCAGAATTTTTATAAATGTTTTGCTATTTTAAATTAAATGAAGAAAACAAATGAAAGAAAAAGAAAATAAAACTGAATTTAAATGGAAGTAAGCAGAATCAATGGCTGAGGTTCAAACTGGGAAACGCGCGCATTGACTGGCGCCACATCCAAAGGCTGATATTCAAACTTACCTAATTAAACTAATCTGAATTAATTAATTTAAATAAAATGAGATTAGGGCTAAGCAAATGATCTGGACCCTTGAACACGCGCGTGAGTTGACTAAGTCAGCCAGATCAACGCACCACATTCAAACTATATTAATTACACAAATTAAACCCTAATCACTTTCAGGTGGCCGGAGAAGACTTCCGGTCATCTTCTCCGGCAAGACCCTCACCTGAAAGTTGCTAACTTTCTCCCCAGGCCATGAAAATGAACTCTAACCACCCAGAAATCATCCCCATTCAACATTGAATCAAAACCCCCAAACAAAAATCATTTTTCATTCATCAATCATGTGAATCGAAGAAAAACTTACTTAGGTCAGAAAAATTTCAGAACACGATTACATGCTTATTTCTCAACCATTTCAAAAGGTAATAACATCAGAGTGATCAACAAAGCATGAGGAACAAATTAGAAACTTAAAAACTCATATCTGGAAAAAAAAGTTCTTGAGATACCTGAGCTTTGAGCTTTCTCAGTTTGCAACTTTCTGACCTTCTTTCTTTGTGCAAACCACTCCTTTTAGGCCCCTGATGAAGTCTTGATACTTGGAAGAAGTTTGTGATGGCTGGTTTGGAAGATTACAGAAGTTCTGTTCAAAGGGGGGGTGGTGATCGTGTTTTTGATTCAGGGAGTTTCAGGCAATAGTGATGGGTGGTTTTTGATCAGTGAAGTGTGCTGAGTTGGTTTGTGAAGTTGGCTTGTGTGTTTGCAGCTTGTGGAGAGTGTTTCGAAGGCTTTTGCAAATGGGAGAGATTTTGATAACTATGGCTTGTGGGCAAGATCAGAAATGAGTTGTGTTATGTGTTAGGCTGGGTTTTGTCCATGTATCAAAAGGGGATAGGTCAGAAAGTTGTTGGTGGCCTATGGTGATTGGTATGGGTCTTTGGCCAAAATGTCAACTTGATGTGTACTTGAGGTATGGGCTATGGTACAACTTGCTTTTTGGCTTGCTTTGGCTCAGCTTGAATCAAGGAATGCTATGAAAAAGGTTTAGAGGCAATGCAGCAAGTGGTTTGTAACTTGTGCTAGGTTTTGCAAATTGGTTCAAGTTTGGTTCCTTTGAGATTTCTTGAGTTTCAAGGCATCAAAGTGCAAAGTTCTTTGGCCCATTCTGAATTTTAGAGGTCATATGATCATGTTGTAAAGAAATGATACACATTTGAGGCCATTAGAACACTTGAACAAACCATTTTGCAAAATGTCTCTTTGGTAGAAAACTTCAAATTTTGTGATTTTAGCCAACTTTGACAAGCCATAACTTTTGATCCAAAATGAATTAGGTCATGTTCTTGTACTTTTTGAAAAGGGAATGATCCATTCTACAACTTTCATGACCAAAGTTTTTTCATTTGAAGCATTTTTGAATCAAAAAGCAAGGGTTGAAAACGTTTCCCAAAATGACAATTTTCATTAAAAGTCAAACTTCCCAAAAAGTCAACTTTGCAAATGACTTGAAATTCTTCAATTTTGTGAACTTCCAATATCTTCCATGATCAAGTAAAGATCATACACAATCAAAATGATGAAGAACACCCTTTGGTTGGGTCATTGGGGGCCTCAGATGCCCTGATTTTGCACTGATTTGTTCAAAAAGTCAACTCTTGATCAGATGACTTCCCCATGGAATTTCTTCATGAAAATTGATATGCATGCTCCCTATACCATATAGAGACCAATAGAAACAATAATGACCAAAAAAATTGGAGTTATGGCCTCTGAAACCAAAACCCTAATTCTAGGTCATCTGTGCAGTCAAACCTGGCTCTGCTTCCATGCCATCCTCAGTTCTTGTGCTCCTTTGGTATTCTTGACTTTGAGGAGATATAATATGATGCTTGAACACACATGGACCCCTTTGAAGTGATTGATGACCTTTGGAGTGGCTCAAGAAGCCCTTGGATTGCTCAGATCACAAACCCTAGATGCAGATGATTTTGAACCAATGCAATGACTCAAAATGTGGTATGAGATGCTATGATAGATCTATGCATATGAGAAGATCACAAGCCATGGTGTGAATGGGTGGGGGCAAATTTGGGGTTTTTACAGCTGCCCCTATTCAAACATGAGTTAGCTGTGCAGGATGTAAGCGGCGGCTTAACAGGCTAACAAGATAACTTGTGGTTGAATACCAAAGACAGTCCAAAATTTGCACTCACAGAATGAAGAAGAAAAGGGATATAGATTGTAAAGCAAAATAAAGTATAATGTAAAGTGCGGGCGACGGTGGACGACCGTTGAGCAGAGGGCGACTGCTGGGGAAAGAGCAATGACGGGGACGGCCGACATGCTGGGAAAAGTGCGGGAAATAAAGCAATGACGGGGACGGCCGACATGCTGGGGATAAAAGGGATTATGATGGGGACGGCCATCAAGTAAAGCTATAAGATTTTCTGGGGATTAATGAAAAATGATGGGGACGGCCATCAAGTTCATAAAGTAATGTAAACAACGATGGGGGCGGCCATCGGGCTAAACTGATGAAGGATGATCATCAGGAAAAGGAAAAGGGACCACGGCGGGGACGACCATCGGGTTAAAGAATAAATGAAATAATGATGAGGGACGATCATCAAAGGTGAAGGACGATCACCTAGCAGGGGACGGCTGCTCTGTTGGGGACAAGATGAGGGACGGTCATCTAAGGTGAAGGACGATCACCTGGCAGGGTACGGCTGCCGAAAATATCGCGACATAGGACGAATGCCGGATAAAAGGTCAACGATGGGGACGACCATCGGACGAGCATGATGAAGGACGATCATCAAGAGGTGAAGGACGATCACCTAGCAGGGGACGGCTGCTCTCAAGGTTTATCATGACATAGGACGAATGTCAGATAAAAAGGATCAACGATGGGGACGACCATCGGATAAAATGATGAAGGACGATCATCAAAAGGTGAAGGACGATCACCTTAGCAGGGGACGACTGCTAAAAATCACGACATAGGACGAATGCCGGATAGAAAAGATCAACGATGGGGACGGCCATCGGATGAGCATGATGAAGGACGATCATCAAGAGGTGAAGGACGATCACCTAGCAGGGTACGGCTGCTCTCAGGATTTATCATGACATAGGACGAATGTCAGATAGAAAAGAAAATTTTACTCTACTGGGGAATAGTAAACACGGGCGAGTGTTTACATCCAAAATAAAATAAGGGGTATAAGTGTTTTGACGCTGTGTATAGATTAAAGATGCGGACGAGCATCCCTAAGACTACGATACGGACGAGTATCGGGTAGAAACGAATACTGACACATGTTCAGAGATGATGATACAGACGAGTATCAGCTGGTTAACAAGGAACACGGACGAGTGTTGATTCTGAGGGGACTCTTCTGGGGAAGAGTAGACACAGACGAGTATCTAAATTCGAGAAGACAAGAGTGTTTGGCACAGTGTATGGATTAAAGATGCGGACGAGCATCCTTAAGACTATGATACGGACGAGTATCAGGTAGAAACAAATGCTTGACGCATGTTCTGAGATGATGGTACGGACGAGTACCAACTGGTTAACAAAGAACACGGACGAGTGTCGAATCTGCGGGGATATAAATGGTGTATACAAGATACGGACGAGTACCTGTATATGAGTGGTGCATAGATGAGTGTTTAGCTTGCTGGGGAGAGTGACACGGACGAGTGTCAAAAGGAGAAAAGTATAGCAAAAACAAATATCTAATATACAAAGTGTTTAGGTTACTGTGCCGGGAAAGTGACACGGACGGATGTTAAGAAAGTTATATATATGTATCCATGAGTGCAAAGGGGACGCTTTGGCTTTCTACTGGGGATATGACACGGACGGGTGCCAAGGAGTATGTACTGGTGTTTGGTGAGTGTAAGGAGACTGCCTTAGCTCTCTGCTGAGGAATCTGGGGAGCATTCCGTATATTTTTGACGGGTTATCATTATTCACAAGTGTTTGATTCAGAACATGGCTTATGATTATGCAATATTTTTTATTTTTGCCGTAATGCTCCGTATTAGACGGAATGCTACGCTTCGTGGGGTGAATATGATGCGAATGCCATGATTATGCAAAAGATACCGATCCGGGATTCGGGTCCCGTTGCGGCGAAGATCTCTGGCTGATCTGTTTGAAGTGGACATCCCAGCTGGGGATGAGATCATTGGTAGACCTGATGAGACGTATCTGCTTGGGGAAATAAGTCACTGATAGACCCATCCTTGGTAATGAGGGACCCAGCTGGGGTTTGTAGAAGCATTCGTCATTCTGTTGTGATTCCTTCATGCGTTGCTCTTCTGGCTAGAGGCTGAAACCCTGTGGGGAGATGGTCCCCTGGCTTTGCACCTGACTATGGAGGAATAGTAAATGGTAACTCGGCTGGGGAGCAAGCACTTTGGGTGCTAAGACTTGAGTGAGTGTTGATTTGTCAGCTTGCTGGGATGAAGCTTTCATGCCCCATGTTGTTCTTTGAATGCCTGCAATCCTGAAAAGATAGAGAAACGCACAAGTAATCCCGAGGTATCCCTTACCGGATTCCATCATAAGAATTTAGACACACCTGGGAGTAAGTATATTTCCTGCAAGCACACATTCTTTAAAGGAGAAACCATCTGCATCTATGCAATCAGTATCTTATAGACATCGGACATTTTGCAAATGAAAATAAAATGTACGAGACGAGACATGACTGAAAATCTGATTTTATTAATTTATATGCCCTGAATTGGCAAGATACAGTCAAAGGAACATATCCCCTAAAATGAGGAGATTGTTACAAATTGAGGAACAAAATGTTTGCAATGTTGACGACGCTTCAAGGAGCTTCCCTTTTGCTATGACTCGTATGACATTTGACACTCTTCTCGTCTTGCTTTCTGAAGAAGGCTGATTCTGAAAGAGGCTTGATCCTTTCGAAGCTTACCAAGTTGTAAGTAATACAGATGAATTCAGAGTACAGTTGTTTGCTTATTCCCTTATTTTGCATGGATCGCCCTTTCGGGTTTTCAATCCATCGGGATACCCATTTTTGCCTGAGCTGTCCAATGCGGCTTTTCAACTCAGCGGGTGTACATTTTTGTTTATTTCCCTTACTTTTTCCCGAGTCTCTTATTCTGTTTTTGACTCGCCGGGATGCCCTATTTTTGCCTGGACTTACATTCTGTTTTTGTGTCCAGCGGGTCATTTTTTTATGCGAAGTATTTTTTAACTGCATCTGAACTCACAGGGGACGGGAAGTCTTCACCATCCATGGTGCTGAGCATCAGTGCTCCACCAGAGAAAACTTTCTTGACTACAAACGGTCCTTCATAGTTCGGAGTCCACTTGCCCCTGTGGTCTGTATGAGGAGGGAGGATTCTTTTCAGCACAAGATCTCCTACTTGGTACTCTCGGAGCCTAATTTTCTGATCGAAGGCTTTCTTCATTCTTTTCTGATACAACTGCCCATGACAGATTGTAGCCAATCTTTTCTCTTCGATCAGACTCAGTTGTTCGTATCGGGATCGGACCCATTCTGCTTCGTTTAGCTTAACATCCATCAGTACCCGCAGGGAAGGTAATTCAACTTCAACAGGTAGGACTGCCTCCATACCATACACAAGTTGATATGATGTTGCCCCAGTGGATGTTCTGATTGACGTTCGGTACCCATGCAAGGAAAACGGTAGCATTTCATGCCAGTCTTTGTAGGTGACTACCATCTTCTGCACAATCTTCTTGATATTTTTGTTAGCTGCCTCAACAGCGCCGTTCATCTTTGGCCTGTAAGGGGAAGAATTGTGCTGTTGAATCTTGAAGTCCCGGCATAGCTCTGCCATCATTTTATTGTTCAAGTTGGAACCATTATCAGTAATGATTCGCTCGGGAACTCCGTATCGACAGATGATATCTCTCTTCAGAAATCTGGCTACTACTTGCCTTGTAACGTTTGCATAAGAAGCTGCTTCAACCCACTTGGTAAAGTAGTCAATGGCTACCAAGATGAATCTATGGCCGTTTGAAGCAGTCGGTTCAATCTTGCCAATCATGTCAATGCCCCACATAGCAAAGGGCCAGGGTGAAGACATCACATTCAGAGGATTGGGAGGCACATGCACCTTATCCGCATAGATCTGGCATTTATGGCATTTTCTGGCATAGGCACAATAGTCAGCATCCATTGTGATCCAGTAATATCCTGATCTTAGTAGCTTCTTAGCCATGGCATGCCCTCCCGCATGGGTACCAAAGGATCCTTCGTGCACCTCGTGCATCAACAATTCTGCTTCTGTTCTATCAACGCATATGAGGAGTACCATATCAAAGTTTCTCTTGTACAGGGAACCATCAGTATTCAGGAAGAAACTACCAGCAAGCCTTCTTAAAGTCTTCTTATCATTGGAAGATGCCCCAGGTGGGTATGTTTGATCCTCCAAGAAGCATTTAATGTCGTGGAACCAAGGCTTATCATCTTTGACAACGTCTGCTGAGAATACATATGCTGGTCTGTCCAGTCTGGACACTGAAATCCGAGGCACAAAGTTGGCAGCTTGAACTTTGATCATGGATGAAATGGTAGCCAGAGCATCTGCAAACTGATTCTCGTCCCGAGGGATATACTCAAGCTTGACTGTTGTAAAGAAAGTCAATAACCTCCTTGTATAATCCCTGTAAGGTATCAGATGATCCTGGTGTGTGTACCATTTTCCGTTGGTTTGATTAACTACCAAAGCTGAATCTCCGAATACAGTCAATGTTTTGATCCTGAGGTCAATGGTTTCCTCATAATGCAAGCTTCGTATTCAGCTTCGTTGTTAGTGCAGTTGAAAGTGAGTTTTGCCGAGAAAGGCATGTGAACCCCCTTAGGTGTAATGAGTACTGCACCAACACCACGACCATTCATATTAACAGCCCCATCAAACATCATAGTCCATTCTTCTTCCGGGTCAGGCCCTTCAGTGTGAATAGGCTCTTCATGATCTTTTGCTTTTATGAACATGATGTCTTCATCAGGGAAGTCAAATCTCATAGGCTGGTAATCATCAATAGGTTGCTCAGCAAGATAATCAGACAATACACTGCCCTTGATGGCTTTCTGAGATGTGTACTGGATGTCATATTCTGTAAGGATCATTTGCCATCTTGCAACCCGTCCGGTAAGAGCTGGCTTCTCAAAAATGTACTTAACTGGGTCCATCTTGGATATCAATAAGGTAGTGTGGGTCACCATATACTGTCTCAGTCGGCGAGCAGCCCACGCTAAAGCACAACAAGTTTTCTCGAGCAGTGAATAACGTTGTTCACAGTCGGTAAACTTTTTGCTCAGGTAGTAAATTGCATACTCTTTTCGACCAGACTCGTCATGCTGGCCCGGCACACACCCCATTGACTCTTCTAATACTGTCAAGTACATGATTAGAGGTCTTCCTTCAACTTGAGGCATAAGGATTGGAGGCTCTTGTAAATACTCCTTGATCTTGTCAAAAGCCCTCTAGCAGTCTTCGTTCCACCTGACCGTTTGCTCCTTTCTCAACAGTTTGAACAAAGGTTCACAGGTTGCTGTAAGGTGAGATATGAACCGTGAAATGTAGTTCAATCGTCCTAAGAACCCTCGAACTTCTTTTTCTGACTTTGGTGCAGGCATTTCTTGAATGGCTTTGACTTTATCGGGGTCAACTTCAATCCCTTTCTCGCTTACAATAAAACCCAGCAGCTTACCAGACCGCACCCCGAATGTGCACTTGTTGGGGTTCAACTTTAATTGGTACTTCCTCAGACGCTTGAATAGCTTCAGCAGATTCACCAGGTGGTCTTCTTCCGTGAGGGACTTGGCAATCATGTCATCCACATAACATTCGATTTCTTTATGGATCATATCGTGGAATAATGTCACCATAGCCCGTTGATATGTTGCACCAGCATTCTTCAGTCCGAACGGCATCACCTTGAAACAGAACGTGCCCCAGGGTGTGATGAAAGTTGTCTTCTCCATGTCTTCAGGTGACATTTTGATCTGATTGTATCCTGAAAATCCGTCCATGAAGGAGAACACCGAGAACTGAGCCGTATTATCAACCAATACATCAATGTGAGGTAATGGGAAATCATCTTTCGGGCTAGCTCTGTTCAGATCCCGGTAGTCCACGCACATTCTCACTTTGCCGTCTTTCTTAGGTACAGGTACTATATTAGCAACCCACGACGGATAGCTAGTCACAGCAAGGAACCCGGTGTCCCACTGCTTTTGTACCTCTTCTTTAATCTTCACTTCCATATCCGGGCGAGTACCGGGCAACTTCTGTTTTACTGGCGGGCAATCTTCCCTTAAAGGCAGCCTGTGCATGACGATATCGGTGTCCAACCCTGGCATATCCTGATAAGACCAAGCAAACACATCTACATATTCCTGAAGCAGGTCAATCAGTTGTCTCTTCACTGAGTCTTGTAAGCAGGCCCCGATCTTAACCTCTTTCACATCTTCATCTGTACCAAGATTAACCGTTTCGACCTCCTCCTGATGAGGAGTGATAACCTTTTCCTCTTGGCTCAACAACCTGGCTAGCTCTTCAGGAAGCTCATACTCTTCTTCAACCCCTTCATCAGCTTGATTGATTGGATTGTCAAAGTCATACTGAGTCATAGCTGTGTTGTTGTCGGTGCATTCTGAAAGGCACTCTCTGCAAGGGTTCAGATTTGTTCATTTTAGTGATTGATTTTAATCTTGTTTAGAAAGAGTGAAATGAAATTGTCATTTTGAAAACATTGCCATTTATTTTTGTACAAAAAGAAAAATGGAAAAACAGTGAACGGAAAAGAAAAAGACTCATTTGCAAAAGATGTCTGATTATCATTGATTGATCTATTTGCACAAAATTATAGATGGCCCGATTACAAAATGAGTCTTGTCATCTTGGGCAAGATGCAAGACTTGATGCATGCTTAAAATATACAGGAAATAATAATTACTCTGCCGGAGTAACCCTTATAATTTCCTGGGAAGACTAGTTTGAGATACGGCTCCCCGGGATACTTGGACGTATCCAGCTCTCCAGGTTGCGCTCATCTTCCGACTCATCTTCCAAGTTGTTCACGGCATCTGGGGTGAGCATCCCCCCACTGACAAAACTGGGCTTCTTAGCAGCCTCTGATTGATCTTGTTGAGTTGGTTTGTAACCTTGCCCAAATCTATCCTCCTTCTTCTCTACAGGCAGCAACTTGCCCCAGCCTTGGGCAGTCCCTTCTTCAACAACCTTCCGGGCTTGCTGATAAGATGTCATTGAGGTTCCAGGTACAGCAGATGCTTCATTAATATTCAGGGCTTCAAACCCCTGGCTCATGGTTCCGTGGATCTCTCCATCCATCTCAATATATTTGTATGTAGCCAGATGGCTAACAAAAATATCTTCTTCACCACAAATGGTGATGATCTGGCCCTCCCACTCGAATTTTAACTTCTGGTGAAGGGTAGACGTAACCGCGCCAGCGGCGTGAATCCAAGGTCTACCCAACAAACAGCTGTAGGCCGGCTGAATGTCCATCACGTAGAAGGTAATTTTAAACGTCTGTGGGCCAATCATCACAGGCAGATCAATCTCACCTAGCACTGATCTCTTAGAGTCGTCAAATGCTCTCACTACCAAATTACTTGGACGCAATGCCAAGCCATCATACTCCAGCTTCACCAAGGCTTTCTTTGGTAAAACATTAAGTGAAGAACCAGTGTCTACCAGTACATGTGAAAGAACAGCACCCTTGCATTCAAGGGTGATGTGTAAAGCCTTGTTGTGGTTACAACCCTCAGTCGTTAAATCAGCATTGGTAAAACCCAATACATGGCTGGTATTGACATTTTCTACCACGGTCTCTAGCTGATTAACGGTGATCTCCTTCGGCACATATGCTGCGTGCAAGACTTTTAGTAATGCATTCCGGTGAGCTTCGGAACACATTAGCAGGGATAAAATGGAGATTTTTGAGGGAGTTTGGTGAAGCTGATCTACCACTTTGTAGTCACTCCTCTTGATAATTCTCATAAACTCGTCTACATCTTGTTCAAAAGATGTCTTCTGTGTTTCTTTGAGAATGGGCTCTTCAGTTATTACACTCTTTCCCTTTGCTTTGGAAGCAGCTTCTGCTTTGGTATGAGGCCTTTGTGTTTGCGAGGTAAAGAGGCGTCCGCTTCTGGTGAAGCCTCCGCCTCCCCCGACATTGTCAATCTGTGGAGAAGAGGTTGAAGAGTCAAGAGTGATTTTCTCCCCCAAGGGATGGCATTAGTGCTTTCATATGGAACAGGCCCAGGTACCGTGATGGTAACCGGGCTGACTGCAGCAGAGGAGGGTCTTGCAATAGTATGTGGGTCATAGTAGATGGTGACCGGTGATCTGGCAGGAGATGCCACTGTTTGTTGTTGAAAATTGTTGTTCGGAGGAATACTTGACGAATCATAATAAATAGTGACTGCTGAGATATTTGCTGGTGTTGTAGAAGAAGATTTTGAATAGAGGGGTGCTGATGTTGTAGAAGGAACGTTTGTTGATATCTGGTTTGTTGAAGTGATATTTGAAGCATTTGTTGATGAAATTGAAGAATTGTTTGGAATAATTGTTGTTGCAGTTGTAGGAGACTCTGGAACTGTTGTCGGAGGAATTGCTGGATTTGAAGGTATTGATGTTGTGATTTGAAGTAGACCATTCTGGATGAGACTGTCTATGCCGCTTCTCAAATTATCACACCCATTTACCGAAATGTTGCAATAACCGCACCCGAGCTCACACCCAGGGAATATCTGGCATTCAAGGAGTTGAGCTTTAATCTCTACCAGGGGTGTCCGGATCTGCCCAACACTGGTTATCAAGTAAGACGGCTTATCTTCCTCAATAGCATTGATTCTGGGCCCTCCATGGTTGGGCATGGGGTTTTTGTTGACATTTGGCGGGGGTGCAAAGTTTAGAGCTTTGGAATCTACCAGGTCTTGCACCTTCATCTGTAAAGCTCTGCACTTCTCTGTACTGTGGCCAGGTGCGTTGGAGTGAAAAGCGCATCTGGCGTTGGCGTCATAATTTCTTGGCAAACTGGAAGGATCTGGTGGCGCCAACGTCCTTAACTCAACCAGGTTGAGCTTCAGGAGCTGTGGCAGTAAAGCGGCATAAGGCATAGGGATCAGATCAATCACCCTATTGGCCTGAAATGGTCTCTGTTGAAATGGTCTTTGTTGATTGTTATTGCTGGTGTTGTTGTTGTTATAATTTCTCTGAGGTGGATATTGAGCTTGTTGCTGGTAGTGGGGTTGTTGCTGTGGTTGATACGCTGGTTGCTGAGGAATTGGAGTGGGAATAATGACTGCTGCCACTAACCTATGAACATATTGTGGTCTGCCCCTGCTGGCCTGAATAACATTAGTCTCACCGGTTCTTCTTGGACCTACAAAAGGTTTTCTGGGGTTGCTGGACGAGCTCGCACCGTTGTCAGAAATTTTGCCCATCTTTAATAGGCTTTCAATTCTTTCTCCAGCTATGACTACGTCAGCGAAGCTGGTGGAAGAAAAGGCAGCTAGCCATTCAATGTATGTCCCTTGGAGGGTGTTCATAAACATGTCAGCCATTTCCCTTTTCGACATGGGTGGCTGGACAGCAGATACAAGCTGTCTCCACCTCTGGGCGTATTCCCGGAAGCTTTCCCTGGATGATTGAGACATTCCCATAAGGAGGGTCCTATTGGGAGCCATATCCAAGTTGTACTGGTACTGTCTGATGAAGGCCTCAGCTAGGTCCTTCCAGCATCTGATGGTTGCTCTAGTCAAGTGAGAGTACCATTCCCTTGAAGCTCCTGTTAAGCTATCTTCAAAATAAAACATCCATAGCTTTTCATCCATGGTATATGCCTTCAGCCTCCCCAGAAAGGATTGTAAATGGGTTCGGGGACAGGAAGTTCCGTTGTACTTCTCGAAGCACGGAGGTTTAAACTTGTGGGGAATCCTTACCCCGTCCACTAAGCCCATGTCCATGACATCAAAACCCAAGGAGTTTTGAGACTCCAGGGACCTTAATTTTTCAGCAATTTCATCTAGCCTTTTGTCATAGGCTTCATCCCCAGCTCCCATCACAGTGAATTGATCCTCTTGGGGGTCTTCTTGTAATACTCTACCTGCAGTGGCATTCCCTTGCACATTAGAAGGGATGTTGATCTCTGGATGAAGGTGAGGCCCATACACTGGAGGATTAACATGAGGCTGAACCCTCTCATTGTTGCTTGTTCCCCCAGTCCCTAGATGGGGTTCCTCCTGGGTCTGCCTTTCTACTAATGCCCTTAATCTCTCTTGGCTTTGTGCCAATCCATTCATCACCTCCATAAACTGGGTCATCTGATTCCTCATTTCCAGTCTCTCATTGGCCATTTGAGCCCTGACCTCTGTAAGGTCCTGCTGTACTTGGTCCATTTGTATACCCGGAAGGTTGTTACGAGTGGGATATCTGTGCGGACGGTTGAGAGGGAACACCCGTCGTCGAGCAATAGTTCCTGAATCACAACAGAGTTAGTAACAAAAACAAACAAAACCTACAAAACAAAACAGAGGTTAGTATGCAATGCAGTATGCTTATTTGTTTCCAAGGTATCCGGCTTGGCACTTGGTTTTGACCTTTCCAGACCCCGAGGAAGATGCTTTGATGTTGCTTGAGAGAAAAAGAACTCAGATGAGACAAACTAATGTATATATTACAAATGGTGAAACATACATAGTTTGTTTTTTTACAATACATGCCCTCTGAGGGGTCAATAAATAAAACACAAAAGAAAAGTACATGGCATGAAAACAACAACAAGCAAAAGTCAGACACCAAGACCAAACTCATCCTCCTGGACTTCCTTCAAAAGTGCTTCAGTCACAGGGTCAGCTGGATGCTCTGTGAGGTTCCTGATAAGAAGATTCCTGGTGGCAATTGCAATGGTTAGCTTCTTGTGTCTGCCCTGGTCCTTTGACCTCTTCACACCAGCCCTAATCTTCAACTCTGAGATCTCTCTCTGGGCTGCTAGCAGGGCTTCCTGTTGCTCCTTTGCATTAGCCTCCAACTGCTCAATCTTGTCCTGAGTTCTTTTATCCTCCTGAGTGAGAGCTTCAGTGATCCTGACCCACCTAGCTTGGCTCTCCTTCAGATAGAGATCAGTCCTAGCTTTCTGGAACTGGGCCTCTTTACAGGCATTTTTCAAAATCTGTTCTCCAGCCCTTGACTTCTTGATGTAGTCCTCTGACTTTTCAATCCTGGCTAGATGCTCCACCTTAAGCTTTTCTAACTTTTCAATGTCCAGACGACCATCACTCCTCTCCCAGAGGGTTCTCTTCAAGGCTTCAGACAAATTCTCATTCCTCTCTTTTAGCTTTTCAAACTCCTCCAGGCTGACAATGGCTGGAGGAGGTGCTGTGGATGGTCCAGGTACATCTTTAATGGTGAAGGGCATCCCAGAAATTTGAGCCCTGGCATGAGACCACTCATAATACTGAGCTGAGGCCACATTGTTGCATCTCCCAAGAATGGCCATCCCTTTGGTCTGGACATTGTCCCAAGCCCAGGATGCTTGCCTGACAACAGCTAGATTAGGCTTAATCTCACAATAAAGGGTTTCAGCCAAATCTTGTGCTCTAGGAGGGTGGACCAATGCATAGCCCAATTGTCTTTTGAATAGCAGAGGGTTGTAGTTAATGCAACCCTTCACTCCTATCAGAGGTACATTGGGGAACTGCCCGCAACTAGTAATGATGTCCCTGCCCTTGGTGCTTTAGGTGCACCACCTGATGTCATCTGAGGTCAAAGCAATAAGCCTTCTAGCCCAATTCTTCTGTTGGTGAGGATTCAAGAATGCATCAGTCTTGGGCAAGTGTTTGAGCATCCAGGTATGGAATAGGGGAGCACAGCATCTCACCAATCTTCCTCTTTGCTTTTCATTCCTTTGGTGGACAGAGTAGTAGAAATCTCCCAGTAAGGTGGGCACTGGGTTCCTCAGAATGAAAAGATGGATTGCATTCTTGCTAATAAACTTAGGATCATCTGCAAATAATATAACCCCATATATGCTAAGGGCTAATAATGCACAGACTGCCTTCCATTCCCCTAAGGAGGCCTTCAAGATAGCCTGAGAGGTCAAGAAATCCAAGTGCAGACCAGGAATTCCAGCCTTTGCTGTCATGTTCTGCTCAATCAGAGAAGGTTCCAGATACAATGCCCTTGCCACCTCTTCATTACTAGGAAAAGCCATCTCAGGGTTGAAGGGGACTCCACCCCTGATAGGTACACCAATCAGTGATGAATACTCTTCCAACAAGGGTCCCAACTGAAAATTCTGGAAGGTGAAGCACCTCAGAGGGGGATCATAGAACTGCAGGCAAGTATGAATCAAGCTCCTCTGGGAAGGGTCCAAATCCATAACCACATCAAGGATGCCTCCATAATGTTCTCTGAATAGTGGTATATGGTCTGGAGTAATAAGGGCCTGAATCTTCCTGATGCCAGCCAGCTCGGGCTCAAAGAAATGATAGGAGATGTTGCTCTTCTTAGGTGTCATGCCTGCTGCTGAAGAGCTGAGATAGATGCTGATGATGATGACTAACACTGGAGATGGGCCACTGACAGGCTGATACTGGTGATGCAGGTGACTGAAGCAGGTAGCTGATGAAGGTAGCTGAAGCAGGTAGATGGTGAACAAGGGTCTATGCTGATGAAGGGGTCAAAACCAAGCCAAAATATAATATGGATACCCTGAAAAACAAATAAGCAAATGTTAAATGATGCAATGGTGATGTATGCAAATGATATGCAAGGGTTTGTGATCAAGCTGGATCTGATTAACTGCCTTGATACAGGTCCATGTGTGTTCAAGAAATCCAGATGGAGGTTCATAAATCCAGTAACCAAGGTAGGGGACTCAAATAAAGAGTCACATGTCCAGGGTTAAAAATCATAAGAACTGTCCCAAAATGGGGTACTCTTAATCAAAACAAAGTAACAGGGTATGCTGAGGTCAAGGGTACCTGCAAACTTGTAAACAACCCAACCCCCTCACAGGTGGTGTTCTAAAACAAGGATCCTCAGACTTGGATTAATTATGAGAAGTGTAAACACTTCTAACCCGGAGGTACAATGTTTACAATAACCATAAAAGATCCTCCTCTAATTCACCTCAGTTTCTAAAGGTCATAATAAAGGTCATCCAGACTTAGCAGGCTTCCCAGATAGCCCTAGCACTACAGGAGATCCGTAGCACAGAGTTCTCAAGAAGAAACCCATATCTGAACCGTGTTTCTTATTCCCGCACCAGACCGAAATGGAATGGGAAAGAACATGAACCACTCTAGCCTAGGTGTCACTCAGGTTCCAGGTATAGGACCTTAAACTCTCAATAGAACACCCACCCACCAAAGCAAAAAAACCAGATCCAGCCAAAACAGTATGACAATATGATGTATATAAAGCTGTAAAGAAAGCAATAAAACAACTGTACATAAAGCAATAAACAAAACAAATATACAAACACAGATAGCACATAACACCCCAGTAAACACAAATCAAACAAGCGCTAGGAGGAACCCACAAAAAGAACTAGAAGCCCTGGTTACAGTATAAGGGTCCCCAGCAGAGTCGCCAAGCTGTCGCTCCCGATAAATGAGAGTGGCTCAAATAAAGGTACAGACGCGAACGGTCGGCGAAAAGGGGATGTGAGAACACACAGGAGTGAACTCATAGGAGAAGAAAAGAGTCGCCAGCTAGGCATTTTTATCCCGAGGGAAAGGTAATGCTGCATAGACCTAGAAAGATATAGATAAGACGGTTGCGAACCAGAGAGACTGAGAAAGGGGGTTGGTTACAACCTGGGAAGGTATTAGCACCCAGATTGTCCGTCGTACTCGACGGGATCCACGCTTAAAAGATTTGTGTTTTAAAGGGGTAGTGTTAGTGCAATTTGTGTATAAAAGAACTGGAAAAAGATGTACAGGTGTCAGTGTAAAAGAAGTGTGAAGTGAAGTGTCAGTGTGAGAATAAGAGTGAAGTGCTCATGAGAATGAGGCTAAAGAATGATGCTAGAAAGAGGGGGAATATACAGAGACTTTTGTTCGATAACTGTTAAGTTATGCCTACGTATCCTCTCGTGCAATGAGGAAGTCAGAACACCGTAGTTCGACCCAAAGAGACTGAAAGGTGAATTGACTTGTGAACTGCTTACTTGTCTATGCTCAAGTGTATGACCTGTCTGGCTCAGGTGCTAACTGTCTTGCATTAGACGGAAGAAGCACGTTCTCGTTTATGAATGAAGATGATGAGAAAAGAATCCCGAAGGAGACGATTATTGTTTGTTTTATATTTTCAGTCTTTTATTGTTTTTTGAAAGTTTGTCATAAGTTAATGAGCTTAAGCCTAAACCAATGGGTTAGTAAACTCATCACATCCTCCCTCTGATTAGGGGTAATGAGAATACCGTAAGTGTGAAGTCAGCATCTCACACTTAATCACCATGGTGTAGGATTAAGATCATTAACCTACTTGTGATTATTTAGATGTTTTTGGTGTTTTTGTTTAGTGTTAAGTAATGAGATTAAGCCATAATCAGGGATTAAACAGACTCATTACACCATCCTAATAGAAGAATAATAGATGAGAATGTTTAAGCTGAGGAAAGCTCCTCCACTTAATCCATGATTAGGGATTAGACTCATGACAAAACAAAGCCTTTATTAAGTGGATTTTAGTTAATGATAAGATGATGAAGTGATTTTTAGGGTTTGTAAGACAACTTGAGGGGGACTTGTCCATTAACACTAGGGTTAGTCCTTCTTAACCAGTTAAGGAAGAATTAGAACCCTAATGCAAGGCCCAAGTTACAAGCTTGATGTCTTGATGATTATTAGATGGATTGATTAAAGGAGTTAAACACATTAAGGGTTTAACACTTAGGATTAAATTTATACACTCCATCCTAATAGAAGGATGCAGGCATAAGCTTAATCACAAAGCCTTAAAACCTTTAGGGTTTAGTCCTTGATTATGAGATGAGAAGAGAAGACTCAATGAGACACAAAGGTAAAAGCTAAATGGGGGACTAATCAAAACCCTAATTATTTTCATGCTTGGAAGTTCCTAAGGTTTGTGAGGTTTACAATAAAGATCTTCAGAGGAACCACCAGGAAGCAGATGAAAGGAGCCAAGAGAAGCAAAGTAACTTGCTTCATTTAAGAAGACAAGTCACTTGAGGAAAGAAAGTAAGATGAACAAGAATGAGCAAGCTCAATCCAATAAAAATGTAAGAATGTAGCAATGATGCATAAGAGAGATGAAAAGATATTGTGAGAAGTGAAGGCAAATTCACTTCTCAAAGTAACTTACCACCTGAAAAGTTAACAAAAGGAATGAAATGCAATGCAAATGGAATGCAATGTGATGATGCAAATCAAAACCAGAAGCATGTGTGTGATGCTAATGATGCTATGAGATGATGCAAACATGAAACAAGGCATGGGGATGATCATACAAACATATGGATGCAAGAGAAGCATGCTTAGAACCATGAACTTACATGAAAAGTTATGGAATGCAAATGACATACAACATGGCAAATGAAAGATGCAATGATCAAACATGATTCTAATATGTCTTAAGATGTCTAATGAATCAAATGGATGCACAAAATGTCATGGCAAGTCATGGTATGCAAGCAAATGCAAGATGAATGCAAAAGGAAGCCCAAATTAGGGTTTATGATTAATGCACAAAAAAATCAAAACCAGAAGCAAACATCAAGATAAAAATTTGAAAATGCAATCAAGGGAACCCTAAACCTATACCAACTCATTGCCCAAAGGAGGGGATCCAATTCTTAACCTAGTGGAAGTTATGAATTTCTTAAGATTTCTAGGGTTTTATGGTACCTTGTCAAGAAAAATGTCAAACAAATCGAAAATGCAAGATCAAATCATGCCAATTTAATCCTATGAACTACATGCTATACAAGATGCAATCCAAAAAGAATCAAAGTCCAACTCTTAAAGACTAGGCAGAAATGAATTTTCAAAGTTTGGATCAAAATAATGCCTTGAAATGAAATTAATTCCATGAAAAATTGTTAAAAGACATCAAGATCAAAAACGAAATTTGGTTTGAAGGTTGGAAAATGTTTCTAAATGATTTTAAAGGTTTCATGAATTTTTTGGTGATTTTTAAATACTTAAAAGTATTTTTAATTAATTAATTCTCATTAATTAATTAAAAATAAACCTTTAAATGATTTAAAAATAATTTTTTATGCAAAAAAATAAAAATAAAAATGTTTTTGGTTTCTGAAAATTAATAAAAGCTTGCATAAAAATTTTCAGAATTTTTATAAATGTTTTGCTATTTTAAATTAAATGAAGAAAACAAATGAAATAAAAAGAAAATAAAACTGAATTTAAATGGAAGTAAGTAGAATCAATGGCTGAGGTTCAAATTGGGAAACGCTTGCATTGACTGGCGCCACATCCAAAGGCTGATATTCAAACTTACCTAATTAAACTAATCTGAATTAATTAATTTAAATAAAATGAGATTAGGGCTAAGCAAATGATTTGGACCCTTGAACACGCGCGGGAGTTGACTAAGTCAGCCAGATCAACGCACCACATTCAAACTACATTAATTACACAGATTAAACCCTAATCACTTTCAGGTGGCCGGAGAAAACTTCCAGTCGTCTTCTCCGGCAAGACCCTCACCTGAAAGTTGCTAACTTTCTCCCCAGGCCATGAAAATGAACTCTAACCACCCAGAAATCATCCCCATTCAACATTGAATCAAAACCCCCAAACAAAAGTCATTTTTCATTCATCAATCATGTGAATCGAAGCAAAACATACTTAGGTCAGAAAAATTTCAGAACACGATTACATGCTTATTTCTCAACCATTTCAAAAGGTAATAACATCAGAGTGATCAGCAAAGCATGAGGAACAAATTAGAAACTTAAAAACTCATTTCTGGAAAAAAAGTTCTTGAGATACCTGAGCTTTGAGCTTTCTCAGTTTGCAACTTTCTGACCTTCTTTCTTTGTGCAAACCACTCCTTTTAGGCCCCTGATGAAGTCTTGATACTTGGAAGAAGTTTGTGATGGCTGGTTTGGAAGATTACAGAAGTTCTGTTCAAAGGGGGGTGGTGATCGTGTTTTTGATTCAGGGAGTTTCAGGCAATAGTGATGGGTGGTTTTTGATCAGTGAAGTGTGCTGAGTTGGTTTGTGAAGTTGGCTTGTGTGTTTGCAGCTTGTGGAGAGTGTTTCGAAGGCTTTTGCAAATGGGAGAGATTTTGATAACTATGGCTTGTGGGCAAGATCAGAAATGAGTTGTGTTATGTGTTAGGCTGGGTTTTGTCCATGTATCAAAAGGGGATAGGTCAGAAAGTTGTTGGTGGCCTATGGTGATTGGTATGGGTCTTTGGCCAAAATGTCAAATTGATGTGTACTTGAGGTATGGGCTATGGTACAACTTGCTTATTGGCTTGCTTTGGCTCAGCTTGAATCAAGGAATGCTATGAAAAAGGTTTAGAGGCAATGCAGCAAGTGGTTTGTAACTTGTGCTAGGTTTTGCAAATTGGTTCAAGTTTGGTTCCTTTGAGATTTCTTGAGTTTCAAGGCATCAAAGTGCAAAGTTCTTTGGCCCATTCTGAATTTTAGAGGTCATATGATTAGGTTGTGAAGAAATGATACACATTTGAGGCCTTTAGAACACTTGAACAAACCATTTTGCAAAATGTCTCTTTGGTAGAAAACTTCAAATTTTGTGATTTTAGCCAACTTTGACAAGCCATAACTTTTGATCCAAAATGAATTAGGGAATGATCCATTCTACAACTTTCATGACCAAAGTTTTTTCATTTGAAGCATTTTTGAATCAAAAAGCAAGGGTTGAAAAAGTTTCCCAAAATGGCAATTTTCATTAAAAGTCAAACTTCCCAAAAAGTCAACTTTGCAAATGACTTGAAATTCTTAAATTTTGTGAACTTCCAACATCTTCCATGATCAAATAAATATCATAACAATCAAAATGATGAAGAACACCCTTTGGTTGGGTCATTGGGGGCCTCAGATGCCCTGATTTTGCACTGACTTGTTCAAAAAGTCAACTCTTGATCAGATGACTTCCCCATGGAATTTCTTCATGAAAATTGATATGCATGCTCCCTATACCATATAGATACCAATAGAAACAATAATGACCAAAAAAATTGGAGTTATGGCCTCTGAAACCAAAACCCTAATTCTAGGTCATCTATGCAGTCAAACCTGGCTCTGCTTCCATGCCATCCTCAGTTCTTGTGCTCCTTTGGTATTCTTGACTTTGAGGAGATATAATATGATGCTTGAACACACATGGACCCCTTTGAAGTGATTGATGACCTTTGGAGTGGCTCAAGAAGCCCTTGGATTGCTCAGATCACAAACCCTAGATGCAGATGACTTTGAACCAATGCAATGACTCAAAATGTGGTATGAGATGCTATTATTAGATCTATGCATATGAGAAGATCACAAGCCATGGTGTGAATGGGTGGGGGCAAATTTAGGGTGTTTACAGCACGGAAAAGAGGTAGAGTCGCCAGCCAGGCATTTTTATCCCGAAGGAACGTGAATGGTAATGCTGCACAAACCAGGAGAAAGAAAAGGAAGGAAAAAGGTCATGTGAACCAAAGAGACTGAGCTCGGGAGTCGGTTACGACCTGGGAAGGTATTAGCACCCCAGATCGTCCACCGTACCCAACGGGATCCACGCTTGCAAAGAAACTGTTTCAAAGTGTGCAGGAAATGAAAACCGCTGCAAAATAAAGACTGAAACTGGCTAAAAGAAAAGAAAGGGGGGAAAATGTAGGGAAAATAAAAGAGTGTGCTTGAACGGGCCCTACCCCGCTGCCTACGTACCTCATCTGGATAATGAGGATCAGAGACGCTGTAGTTTCCCTAACTAGGGGTGGAAAGACTGCTTGTGTGTTAAGGCTTGAACTGCCTATGTCAATTTTCAGGTGTTGCAGGCTCAGAAGACGAGTGCGTTACCGTCTTGGAAAATGACAAGTAGGAGCAAGTTTGTACATAAAGAGTGAAGGTGATGAGAAAATAAGTCCCGAAGGAGAGACACTTATTCTTTGTTTGTGTTTTTTATAAGTCTTTTATGAGTGTGGCACAAGGAAGTGAAAGTAAAGCCTTTTCTAAGGACATGTCCTTATTACCACATCCCAAGATAGAATGGGTAACCAGTCCATCAAGAATGAGGAAGATCGTCAAACTTGTTTCCTAAGATTGGGATTTAAATTCACTAACTTGTTTGTATTATTAAGTGATTTTGTGAATTAAGATGAAGAAGTGCTTTTTTAACTTTTCTTTGAGAGGATGACAAAAGGGAGAAGTCACCTCGACTATTATTAATGTTTTATAGGTTTTTATATGAAGATGAGAAGAGAGAGAACCACAAAGGATCTTAAAGGTAAAATAACTAGAGGGTAACTAACAAATCCTAATGTTATCATGCACAAGAATCCTAGGTTAGTGAGGTTTACCTATCCTAAAGAAGAGAAAGAAAGAAGAAGAAAGAAAATAGAAAATAAAAAAGTATGGCCTAAGCACATCTTAAACACAAGTGAGAAAGAATATTGAAAGATGAAGAGAAAAGAGTTGGAGATGTGGGAATCTCATCCACACCTCTCACTTACCAAAGCTCCTGAAATGGTTATAAGCATAAACAAGTGGTAAGACAAACGCAAGTAGAATCAAAGGAGATGCAAATGAGTAAAAGATCAACCTTAAACATCACAACCAGAATTGAAGTGTCACCCTCAAGTGCCAAGATCAAGCATACAACATAAGATGAGAAGTGGATCAATCAAAATACAATAAACCCACACAAGCTATCATGAAAGAAACAAAAGCAAACCTGGAGTAGAAAAGATTACACAAGCTACACATGCTCCACAATCATCAAGACCAGAACCAAATCATCACAAAAATATGCAGAAACAACTCAAGAGAACAAAGAAAGGTTCATACAAGTTCAAACACAAACACTATAAGGATGGGAAGTGAAGTGGACATGTGAACAAGTGTAAGGACAAGCAAACACAAACCAAATCAAGGCATAAGCATCATGTGAAAAACCAGGGACCTAATCATATTAAGATATGTCTATAAAATCATGATAAAATATGGGGAAAAAGCATACAAACTCAATCATAAGCATCATGAAGGGAAAATGAACAATGAAGGTGAGGTGAACATGCATACATTTGTGAGAAACTCCAAAGGCAAGTATCACAAAACTTTTCAAAGCAACAACTCTAAACAAGGACCAGGGATCAAACCTCATACAAAACGAACTCAAAACATCCTATAGGAGTTGGCACAAGTGCCCTCCTAGCCTAAGAACTAAGCATGCCAACAAGAAGAAGCAAAATTAAGGTAATCTTACATGAACAACTCAAATCAAATCACAAACTCATGCAAAAATTACGAAAATAAACACAAGTATTCATTAATCAAGTGATAACATCATGTCGAAAGACCAAAGTCAGAATCAATAAGCAACTAGGTCAAAGGACCTCAAGAACACTCATTAGGGTTTTGAAACTTCACACATAAGTCAACTATCAAAAATATTCACACAAGCTTCTAAAAATCAGAAGAAAAATCATCCACAAACTACATTTTAATATGAATCAAATACAAAAAGAACCAAGTCAAAATTCAAATTGATGATCAAGATATAAATTCTACAAGTCAACATGTATTTAAAATGAATTAAGAACAATTAATAAAAGTGAAAATTAATTTCTTCGTGAAAAATAAAAATAAATGGAAAATTAAAATGTCAAAAATTAAAGAAAATTAAAAGGATTATTCATGAATTATTTTGGAATTTTTTAGAACATCTAACTATTTTTAAAAATTAAAAGCCAAACTGAAATAAAAAAGAAAATAAAATAAAAGGTCAAGGAGCCAGGGGTGCAATCAACAAGTAATTCAGTTCAATTCCAATGGGCTCACAAAAGGGAGGGGTGCGAATAGAAGCTGAGGCCCAAAGACCTGCGCAGTCTTATGGAAATTATCATGGAAATTCAAATAAAAATGGAAAAATAATAAACCAATGGATTAATCCTATGCACAGGATGAAGTCAACTAATCAACCCAAGTCAAACAATCAGAAACCCTCAGTGCACGCACATGGTAACCTCCATGGACTAGCACGCATCTGGCATTATTATGAAATTAGAAGCCACGTGAGGGAGACCCTCTCATTTTAATGTGTTGTCACTGCCTCAACCGTCCAGATCAAAACTCGTATGGCTCATAACTCATCTTCTTCATTCACCTGCGAATTCATCATTTTGAGATTCCGGTGATGGAGCCCTAGCTTCGGTCACCAGAAACTTCATGCTCAAGAACAAACATTCACAGAAATGCATAAAAACTTCCAAATCTACTCATTCAGCCATGGAGAACAAGAATATGGAATAAAAAACATCAAACTCTCACAAATGTGCAAGGATCGAAGACAAACAGGTTTCACCACAAAATTTCAAATACATCATACAATCTCAATACTCATCCATTTGAAATTCTAAATAGATCAGAATCATCAACAAGACATACAGATCACAATGCACACAAACAAAACCATTTCCAGATCTATGAATTTTGGTGATACCTGAGATATGCAGAACTTCAAATAGGCCAAGAAAACCAGCTATCAGCTCCAGATCAACCTCTTGCAACCTCTAATCACAAAATAAATGTGAAAGAAGCTTTGAAACCCCTTGGATCTAGAAACCCGAATGTATTTGCTCTTAACTTGCACTGATAAGAAACTTGCTTAAAACTCAAAGTGATGGTGGATTTATGATCAGCAGAGCTCAAGGATCAAATGGTTGGTTTTGGAAATGTGTGGCTGTGTGAAGAAAATTGAAGCAAAATGCAGCTATGCAAGAAAATGGAGAGTGAGAGAATGAGAGAGAGCTAGGTCAAATTCAGTGCATGGATTCTTTATATATCCTTAGCATTCACACCTAACTAGGGTTTTTGCACCAATGCACGCATGGGCAGTGTGATTGGTATCAAATTGCAATTTTGCAAAAGAAATGAGATCAGGTGATTTGCTCGTGCCAACTTGTGTACAAATGCATGACCTGACTTCCTTTCATTCCCTATTTTCTCCTGAGTCATTTTTAGCCATTGGATTTAAGTGGATCATGGTTTCCTCAAGATTTTGCAAAAATACACTAAGTGTAATATCATGCATTCCATGCACGATTTTGGTAGCTTCTCTTGAGCCAAATACTCTTCATCATTTGCCCTTGATGCTTATGACCAGAACCAATCCATAGGATAGCTTAAAAATGCAATACAAGGCAATTTGCAAAATTGGAGATGCTTGAATTCATGGTAAACCCTAAAAGTGGATGAATTTTGATTGGCCATAACTTTTAACCCATGAAGGCTATGAACATGTACTTATACTTTTTAAAAATGGGAGATCATACTTTACAACTTTCATGTTCAAGGGAACTTCATTTGGAGTCTTTTTGGTTGTGAAAGAGAGCTTGGAAGATTAGGGCAAAACTTGCTAAATTTGGAAAGTTTATTTACATGCCTTATGCCAAAAATGGAAAGTCTCTCAAAACCTCTTGATTCTTGATCTTTGACTTTGCCAAACCTCTTATATGACCTTAAGGACATCCCTTGGCTTGAAAAATGGGATTGGAACCCTTGAATTGCCACAGTTGACTTTTCAAATAATCAGCTTGATCAATTTCTTCTTATGTAAGCAACTGATGAAATAACTGCCTTCCTCAATGAATTTTCTCACCAAATTTCATCCATAGCATTCTCATATCATATGAAGGACTTTTACCACATTAAATGGCCAAAGTCACAAAGAATCCCTGCTTGACATGAAACCCTAATTTGAGGATCATTTGTGTAGGAGCTTTCCCTTCCTTGTATCATCTGATAACCTCCCAAACCCTTGGGCTCTTGTAAAGGATCTTGAACTTGTATAAGACATAAGAACACCTTGTGAGACTTGGCCAAGGTCACTTAACCTATTTCTTTGACTTGTAAGGCTTCAAATGTACCAATGATTGATCATATGCCCAATGTGAGGACATGAGAATGTTATACTTCATTTTTCTATGCAAAGATTCTAAAAATATGCCATGCTTATGATGATTATGACATGAGGATGATTCTAGAAACAAGAGGGAAAATTTGGGGTGCTACAACAAGAAATCCCAAAATGGAAATTATGCATAAACTTTGCAAAAACCATGACAACTCTTCATCCACTTGTGCCAGCTGCATAAACTTCATCCTAGGGCCATCCATGAATCAAGCTGAGGCCAAGACACCCCTAAAGCCAGCTCTGTACCATGCCCATACCTCAAGTAAACAATGTTGACATTTTTGCAACTTGGCCCATACCAATCACACCATGCCACCACCCACTTTCTGATCACTCTCATGGGCCTATAATAATCTTATGGAGCTCATTTCACATAACACACAAGCCTGGATCATCCAAGAACTCAGATTGCCCAAAAATTCCATAAACATTCCTCTCTTTGAAACTCACTCCTCACCCACTCAAACTCAAAATTTCTTTCACCATTCAACTCCATATAACCTAAGGATCATTTCCCACCCCTTGCCATGGCCTGAAACAAGCTCAAACACAAACATGATTTCTGCATATTCAGAACTGAAACACTAAAACCAACCATCATAAACTTGTTATAAGCATCACATCATCCTCATGGGGTCCATTGGAGTTGATTTGCACCAAGGAGAGGTCCAGAAAGCTCAGAATCAGAAAGCTCCATCTCAGGTAACCATCAAGAACAATTTTTCCAGAACCTCTCTTTTAAGTTCTTAAATGATTCTACATGCTTCCCTGATCATGCTGATATGATTATTTTTTAAAAAGGTTGAGAAACCAAGATATATTGATGTTTTGAAACTTTTTGATCTAAAAATGTTTTTCTTCGATTCATGAGTTTGATGCAAAATAAATGTTGTTTGTGGCCTGATTCTTGTTTAGAATGGTTAGGGGGATGTTTCTGGAGAGTTTGGGGGGGGGGGGGGGTTTGGGGTAGCCTAGGGAAGAAGATAACATGAAGGTATGGCCGGAGAAGATGACCAGAGCTTGCTTCGGTCATCTGAAAATCATTAGGGTTCTGATTAGGGTTAATCTCCCCTGTTTAAATGTCAGCCCTTGGATCTTGCTTAGCGCGTTTTTTAGTGGTCAGGATCATTTCACTTAAACCCTAATTTTAATTAATTAAATTAATCAGTTTAATTAGCCAGTTTAAATGTCAACCCTTGGATAGCGCGCACAGTCAACCCACATCTCCCCAGTTCAAATCTTGACCCTCAGATCTTCATATTTTTCATTTTTATTCATTCTAATTTCATTTTATTTCATTTCTTTCGTCCATTTTATTAAAAATAACAAAAATCATCAAAAAATATCATTTCTTGCATTTCTGTTTTAAATATTTTTCATAACCTAAAAACATTTTTTATTTTATCTTTTGCATTAAAAAAGTATTTTTAAAATATTGAAATGTTTTATTTAATTAATTAATTGCTTTTAATTAATTAAATATGCATTTAGGTTTCTAAAAATCACCAAAAAATTTATTAAGCATTCCTATACATTTAGAAACATTTTCAAATTCTACATACAAATTTCTTTTTAGGTTTGATCCCATTTTCACAATTTTCTTTGAATTAGGGTTCTTAAAAATCACATTTTCTAACCCTAACTTGAAAATTTCATTTATGCCTAACCATGATGAGTTTGAACTTGGTTCTTCTTGCATTGTTTCAAATATTAGATGTAGTTTCTAGGTTATTTATCTCATATTTTTATCTTGCATTTTCAATTTGATTTGCATTTTACCTTTAGAAGCACCCAAAAAACCCTAGTTAACTTAGGAATTTCATAACTTTCACTAGGACTGGCTTCTGAATTTCTTCTTTAGGGTGTGATCTTATATGGGATTAGGGTTTGTTTGAGCTCAATTTCAATTTTTTATCATTTTGAATGCTTCTGGTTTGGCCATATGCATCTCATGTTGTCTTAAAACCCTAATTTTGCATCTTCATTTGCATTCTCCTATGCATATCATCATCATATGAACTTTCCATAATATTTCAAGCATTTGTATGACATCTTAGACATTTTAAGACATGCTTGAACATTGCTTGATCATTTCTTCATTCATTTTCTATGCTTTGCATCCATTACATTTCATGAACATCCATGTGTTTTCATGCTTCTAAACATGCTCCCATTGCATCTCATCTTTGTATGATCATTCATATGCATTTTATATGAATTTGCATCATTTCATATGCCATTAACAATGCATATTCACTTTTGACTTTGGTCTTTCCATCTCATTTCTTCTCATTTCCTTTTGCTTTATGTCTTATGCATTCTTACTAATATTTCAGGAGCTTTTGGTAAGTTATTTGGGAGGTGGATTTGCCTTCACCTCCCACCTCTCCTTTCTTCTCATTTGCATATTTATTTGTCTTTGAAGTGAACTGGCTTCACTTATGCTCCCTCCTTCTCACTTTATTTCTTTCAAGTTACTTATCTTCTTCAGGAAGTAAGTAACTTGTTCTTCTTTCTCCTTCTCTTTTCATCTGCTTCTTCCATTGGTGGCCTTCAAGATCCTTTTTCTTAAGCCTCACAAACCATAGGATATCCAAGCATTATAACTTTTAGGGTTGTGTATAGTCCCCCCTAGCTTTTTACCTTTGAGTCTCCTTGAGTTTCTCTTCTCATCTCATAATCAGAGACTAAACACTTAAAGTTTTAGGACTTTGAATTAGGGTTATGCTTGCATCCTTATCTTAGGATGGAGTGTATAACTTTAATCCTTAGTGTTAAACCTTTAAATGGTTTACATCTCTTAATCAAAACACATTAATAATCACTAAGACTTTTTCTTGTAACTTGGGACTTACATTAGGGTTCTATCTCTTCCTTATGGTTAAGAGGAACTAACTCTAGTGTTTAATGGACAAGTCCCCCTCAAGTGGTCTTACAAACCATAAAATCCACTTCTTAATCTCATCCTTTAATTAAAATCCATTTAATAAAGGCTTTTTATATAATGAATTTAGTCCCTAACCATGGATTAAGTTGAGGTATCTTCCTCAGCTTAAGTGTTCTTATCCATCATCCTTCTATTAGGATGGTGTAATTAGTTCACTAATTTGTGATTAGAGATTAAACTCATTACTTAATGTCGCTCCCGATAAATGGGAAATGGCCCAAATAAAGGTACAGACGCGAACGGTCGGCGAGAGGGACAATGAGAACACACAGCAGTGAACTCACTAGAGATGAATAGAGTCGCCAGCTAGGCATTTTTATCCCGGAGGAAAGGCAATGCTGCATAGACCTAGAAAAGATGGATAAGACGGTTGCGAACCAGAGAGACTGAGAAAGGGGGTTGGTTACAACCTGGGAAGGTATTAGCACCCAGATTGTCCGTCGTACTCGACGGGATCCACGCTTAAAAGATTTGTGTTTTAAAGGGGTAGTGTCAGTGCAAACAAATATCTGGTATACAAAGTGTTTACATTACTGTAATGGGAAAAGTGACATGGACAGATGTCAAGAAAATGTATATATATAAGTATATGTGAGTGCAAAGAGAGCGTCTTTGGCTTTCTGCTGGGGATGTGACACGGACGGGTGTCAAAGGGAGTATATACTGGTGTTTGTGAATGTGAGGCAACTGCTTTTGCTGGGGACCCTGGGGGGGAAGTTTTGTGTATACTGATGGATTTTTATTATTCACGAGTGTTCGATTCAAAACATGGCTTATGATTATGCTATATGTTTGATTTTTCCGTAATGTTCCGTTTTAGACGGAATGCTACGCTTTGTGGGGTGAATATGATGCGAATGCCATGATTATGCAAAGATACCAAACCGGGATTCGGATCCCGTTGCGGTGAAGATATCTGGCCGATCTGCTCAAAATGGACATCCCAGCTGGGGATGAGATCATTGGTAGATCTGATGAAATGTATCTGCTTGGGGGAATAAGTCACTGATTGACATATCCTTGTAATAAGGGACCCAGCTGGGGTTTGTAGAAGCTTTTCTCTTACTCTGTTGTGACTCCTTCATGCGTTGCTCTTCTGAATAGAGGCTAAAATTCTGTGGGGAGATGGTTCCCTGGCTTTCGTATTCCGCTGAGGAAGAACGATTGGCAACTCGGTTGGGAGAAGCACCAGGCGGCAACCCTGGGGAGAAAACATCTGGGGTGCTAAGACTGAGTGTTGACTTGTCGGCTTGCTGGAATGAAACTTTCATGCCCCGAGTTGCGTTTCGGATGCCTACAATCCTGCAAAGATAGAGAAACGCACAAGTGATCCCGAGGTATCCTTTGCCGGATTCCGTCATAGGAGTTAGACACTTTTGAGAGTAAATACATTTTCCTGCAAGCACGTGTTTTTTTTTGAAGATAAGCATCTGTATTTATGCAATCAGTTTTTTTTAGAGACATCAGACTTTTTTTTTTGTTGCAAATAAGAATGCACAAGACGAAACGTGACTGAAAAACCTGATTTTATTAATTCAAATGCCCTGAATTGGCAAGATACAGTCAAAGAAACATATCTCCTAAAATGAGGAGACTGTTACAAATTGAGAAACAAAGTGTTGGCGATGTTGACGACGCTTTCAAAGGAGCTTCCTCTTTCGCTATGACTCGTATGACTTTTGACGTTCTTCTCGTCTTGCTTTCTGGAGAAGGCTGATTCTGACTGAGGCTTGATCCTTTCGAAACTTACCCAGTTGTAGGTGACACAGACGAATTCAGAGTGCAGTTGTTCGCTTATTCCCTTATTTTGCATGGATCGCCCTTTCGGGTTTTCAATCCATCGGGATACCCATTTTTGCCTGAGCTGTCCAATGCGGCTTTTCAACTCAGCGGGTGTACCTTTTTTATTTTTTTTCCTTATTTTTGCCCGAGTCTTTTATTCTGTTTTTGACTCGCCGGGATGCCCTATTTTTGCCTGGACTTACATTCTGTTTTTGTGTCCAGCGGGTCATTTTTATGCGAAGTATTTTTTAACTACATCTGAATTCACAGGGGACGGGAAATCTTCACCATCCATGGTGCTGAGCATCAGTGCTCCACCAGAGAAAACTTTCTTCACCACGAATGGTCCTTCATAATTTGGAGTCCATTTGCCCTTGTGGTCTGTATGAGGAGGGAGGATTCTTTTCAACACAAGATCTCCCACTTGGTATTCTCGGTGCCTGACTTTCTGATCGAAGGCCCTCTTCATTCTTTTCTGATATAGCTGCCCATGGCAGATTGCAGCCAATCTTTTCTCTTCAATCAGACTCAGTTGTTCGAACCGGGACCGAACCCATTCGGCTTCGTTCAGCTTAACATCCATCAACACCCTCAGAGAGGGTAACTCAACCTCCACAGGCAGGACAACTTCCATACCATACACAAGTTGATACGGCGTTGCCCCAGTGGATGTTCTGATTGACGTGCGGTACCCATGCAAGGCAAATGGTAACATTTCATGCCAATCCTTGTAAGTGACTATCATCTTCTGCACAATCTTCTTGATATTCTTATTAGCTGCCTCAACAGCGCCGTTCATCTTTGGCCTGTAAGGAGAAGAATTGTGATGTTGGATCTTGAAGTCCCGGCATAACTCAGCCATCATTTTGTTGTTTAGATTGGAACCATTATCAGTAATGATTCGCTCGGGAACTCCGTATCGACAGATGATATCTCTCTTCAGAAATCGGGCTACCACTTGCCTTGTAACATTTGCATATGAAGCTGCTTCGACCCACTTGGTGAAATAGTCAATGGCGACCAGGATGAATCTGTGGCCATTTGAAGCAGTTGGTTCAATCTTGCCAATCATATCAATTCCCCACATAGCAAAGGGCCATGGTGAAGACATTATATTCAGAGGATTGGGAGGCACATGCACCTTATCCGCATAAATCTGGCATTTATGGCATTTTCTGGCATAGGCACAACAGTCGGCATCCATTGTGATCCAATAATAACCTGATCTTAGCAATTTCTTAGCCATGGCATGCCCTCCAGCATGGGTACCAAAGGATCCTTCGTGCACTTCATGCATTAACAAGTCCGCTTCTGCCTTATCAACGCATCTGAGGAGTACCATATCAAAGTTTCTCTTGTACAAGGAACCATCAGTGTTCAGAAAGAAACTACCAGCAAGCCTTCTCAAAGTCTTCTTATCATTGGAAGATGCCCCAGATGGGTATGTTTGATCCTCCAAGAAGCACTTAATGTCGTGGAACCAAGGCTTATCATCTTTGACAACATCTGCTGCGAACACATATGCTGGTCTGTCAAGTCTGGATACTGAAATCTGAGGTACAAAGTTGGCAGCTTGCACTTTGATCATGGATGAAATTGTAGCCAGAGCATCTGCAAACTGATTCTCGTCCCGAGGGATATACTCAAGCTTGACTGTTGTAAAGAAAGTCAATAACCTCCTTGTATAATCCCTGTAAGGTATCAGATGATCCTGGTGGGTGTACCATTTGCCGTTGGTTTGATTGACTACCAGAGCTGAATCTCCGAACACAGTTAAAGTCTTGATCCTGAGGTCAATGGCTTCCTCAAGACCCATAATGCAAGCTTCGTATTCAGCTTCGTTGTTAGTGCAGTTGAAAGTGAGTTTTGCCGAGAAAGGCATGTGAACTCCTTTAGGTGTAATAAGTACTGCACCAACACCACGACCGTTCATGTTAACAGCCCCATCAAACATCATAGTCCATTCTTCTTCCGGGTCAGGCCCTTCAGTATGAACAGGCTCTTCATGATCTTTTGCTTTTATGAACATGATGTCTTCATCAGGGAAGTCAAATCTCATAGGCTGGTAATCATCAATAGGTTGCTCAGCAAGATATTCAGACAATACACTGCCCTTGATGGCTTTCTGAGAGGTGTACTGGATGTCATATTCTGTGAGAATCATTTGCCATCTTGCAACCCGTCCGGTAAGAGCTGGCTTCTCAAATATGTACTTAACTGGGTCCATCTTTGAGATCAATAAGGTAGTGTGGGTCAACATATACTGTCTCAGTCGGCGAGCAGCCCACGCTAAAGCACAGCAAGTTTTCTCGAGCAGTGAATAACGTTGTTCACAGTCGGTAAACTTTTTGCTCAGGTAGTATATTGCATACTCTTTTCGACCAGACTCGTCATGCTGGCCCAACACACACCCCATTGACTCTTCTAATACTGTTAAGTACATTATCAGAGGTCTTCCTTCAACTGGAGGCATAAGGATTTGTGCTTCTTGCAGGTATTCCTTGATCTTGTCAAAAGCTCTTTGGCAGTCTTCATTCCACCTGACCGTCTGTTCTTTTCTTAACAGTTTGAACAAGGGTTCACAGGTTGCCGTAAGGTGAGATATGAACCGTGAAATGTAGTTCAATCGACCTAAGAAACCTCGAACTTCTTTCTCAATTTTTGGTGCAGGCATCTCTTGAATAGCTTTGACTTTATCAGGGTCAACCTCAATCCCTTTCTCGCTTACAATAAATCCCAGCAGCTTACCAGATCGCACCCCGAATGTGCACTTGTTGGGGTTCAACTTCAGTTGGTACTTCCTCAGACGCTTGAATAGCTTCAGCAAATTCACCAGGTGATCTTCCTCTGTAAGGGAATTGGCAATCATGTCATCCACATAACACTCGATTTCCTTATGGATCATATCGTGGAATAACGTTACCATAGCCCGTTGATATGTTGCACCAGCGTTCTTCAATCCGAATGGCATCACCTTGTAACAGAACGTGCCCCAGGGTGTGATGAAGGTTGTCTTCTCCATGTCTTCAGGTGACATTTTGATCTGATTGTACCCTGAAAATCCGTCCATGAAGGAGAATACCGAGAACTGAGCCGTGTTATCCATCAATACATCAATGTGAGGTAATGGGAAGTCATCTTTCGGGCTGGCTCTGTTCAGATCCCGGTAATCAACACACATCCTTACCTTACCGTCTTTCTTAGGCACAGGTACTATATTAGCAACCCACGGCGGATAGCTAGTTACAGCAAGGAACCCGGCGTCCCACTGCTTTTGTACCTCTTCCTTGATCTTCATTGCCATGTCTGGGCGAGTACGGCGCAGTTTCTGTTTAACCGGTGAGCATTCTTCCCTTAAAGGAAGCTTGTGCACAACAATATCGGTGTCCAACCCTGGCATATCTTGGTAAGACCAAGCAAACACATCCACATATTCTTGAAGCAGGTCAATCAGTTGTCTCTTCACTGAGTCTTGTAGGCAGGCCCCGATTTTAACCTCTTTCACGTCTTCATCTGTACCAAGATTAACCGTTTCGACCTCCTCCTGATGAGGAGTGATAACTTTCTCCTCTTGTCTCAGCAACCTGGCTAGCTCTTCAGGAAGCTCATATTCTTCTTCAACCCCTTCATCAGCTTGATTGATTGGATTATCAAAGTCATACGAAGTCATAGCCGTGTTGTTATCGGTGCGGTCTGGAAAGCACTCTCTGCAAGGGTTCAGTTTGTTCACTTTAGTGATTGATTTTAATCTTGTTTAGAAAAGTGAAATAAAGTTGTCATTTTGAAAACATCGCCATTTATTTTTTTTGTACAAAAAGAAAAATGGAAAAACAGTGAGCGGAAAAGAAAAAGACTCATTTGCAAAAAAGATGTCTGATATTTCATTGATTAATCTTGTTGCACAAAAAGTACAGATGGCCCGATTACAAAATGAGTCTTGTCATCTTGGGCAAGATGCAAGACTTTGATGCATGCTATAAAATACAGGAAATAATAATTACTCTGCATGAGTAACTCTTATAATTTCCTGGAAAGACCAGTTTGAGATACTGCTCCCCGGGATCTTTGGACGAATCCAGCTTTCCAGGTTGCGTTCATCTTCCGACTCATCTTCCAAGTTGTTGACAGCATCGGGGGTAAGCATCCCCCCACTAACAAAGTTGGGCTTCTTAGCAGCCTCTGCTTGATCTTCTTGAGTTGGTTTGTAACCCAACCCAAATCTATCTTCCTTCTTCTCCACAGGCAACAGTTTGCCCCAGCCTTGAGCGTTTCCTTCTTCCACCACCTTCCGGGCTTGTTGGTAAGATGTCATAGAGGTCCCAAGCACAGCAGAGGTTTCATTAACATTCAGGGCCTCGAACCCTTGACTCATTGTCTCATGAATCTCCCCATCCATCTCAATATACTTATAAGTAGCCAGATGGCTAACAAATATATCCTCCTCTCAACAGATAGTAACGACCTGACCTTCCCACTCAAATTTTAACTTCTGGTGAAGGGTAGACGTTACTGCGCCAGCGGCATGTATCCATGGTCTACCCAACAAACAGCTGTAGGCAGGCTAAATGTCCATCACGTAGAAGGTCGTTTCGAAAGTTTGTGGGCCAATCGTTACAGGCAACTCAATTTCTCCCAGAACCGATCTCTTAGAACCATCAAAGGCTCTTACTACCAGGTTGCTGGGGCGTAATGCCAATCCTTCGTATTCCAGCTTTACAAGGGCCTTTTTAGGTAAGACATTGAGGGATGATCCTGTGTCTACCAGCACATGGGAAAGGACTGCACCTTTACATTCCATGGTAATGTGCAAGGCCTTGTTGTGATTGCGGCCTTCCGAAGTCAAATCAGTGTTGGTGAACCCTAGTCCATTACTAGCATTAACATTTCCAACTACAGCTTCCAACTGATTGACGGTGATCTCTTCTGGCACATAAGCTGCGTGCAAGACTTTGAGTAGTGTGTTCCGATGGGCTTCGGAGCACATAAGCAATGATAGAATGGAGATCTTTGAAGGCGTCTGGTGAAGCTGGTCCACTACCTTGTAATCACTTTTCTTGATGATTCTCATGAACTCATCAACTTCTTGATCAAAAGGTGTTTTTAAAGCTTCTCTAACAACCTGCTCTTCTTGCACCATGCTCTTCCCTTTTGCCTTGGCAGTAGCTTCTGCTTCGGCAGTGGGTCTTTGAATTTGTGGGGCGAAAAGACGTCCGCTTCGAGTAAAGCCTCCGCCTCCCCCCACATTGTCTATTTGTGGTGCAGAAGTTGATGATTCAAAAGTGATCTTTTGTCCTTCGCAGTATAAATCAGAGCCGTAATGCCAAGGGATGGCATTACTGCTTTCATAAGGTACTGGCCCAGGCACTGTGACGGTGACTGGACTGATGGCAGCTGCAGAAGGGACTGTGATAGTCTGTGGATCATAATATATTGTGACTGGTGCTCTGATAGGAGTAGCACTTTGTGAGTTGTAGGCAGAATCATTTTCAGGATCATAATAAATCGTAACTGTCGAGACATCTTCATGGTTTGCTGCTGATGTTGTAGGAGACATTGTTGGAAGAATGGACGTTGTTGTTGTAGGAGATTCAAAATGAAGTGGTGCTGAAGTTGTAGAAGGGATGTTTGCTGATACCTGGTCAGTTGAAATGACAGATGAAGCATTTGTTGATGAAGCTGAAGCGTTGTTTGGAACAATGGCTGTTGCAGTTGTAGGAGGTTCTGGAACCGTAGTTAAGGAGATTGCTGTATTTGTTGGAATTGATGTTGTAATTTGAAGCAGGCCACTCTGGATGAGACCATCTATGCCATCCCTCAAGTTATCACAACCATTCACTGAAATGTTGCAGTAAGCACACCCTAGCTCACATCCCGGGTGTCCGAATCTGACCCACACTGGTTATTAAATAAGACGGCTTGTCTTCTTCAATAGCATTGATTCTGGGACCTCCGTGGTGTGGCATAGGGTTTTTGTTAACATTTGGTGGTGGTGCAAAGTTCAGAGCTTTGGAGTCTACCAGGTCTTGTACCTTCATGTGCAAGGCTCTGCACTTTTCCGTACTATGGCCAGGTGCATTTGAATGGAAAGCACATCTGGCATTGGAGTCGTAGTTTCATGGTAGACTGTTAGGATCCGGAGGTGCCAACGTCCTTAGCTCAACTAGGTTGAGTTTCAGGAGTTGTGGCAATAATGTTGCATAGGGCATAGGGATCGGATCGATCACCCTATTGGCCTAAGAGGGCCTCTGTTGGAATGGTCTCTGCTGATTGTTGTTGTTGGTGTTGCTGTTGTTGTAATTTCTCGGAGGATACTGAGTTTGTTGCTGGTACTGAGGTTGCTGCTGATAATTTTGTTGCGATGGTTGATAAGCCGGTTGTGGATGAGCTGGAGCGGGAATGGTGACTGCTGCCACAGACCTATGAATATATTGGGGCCTGCCCCTGTTGGTGTGGATAGCATTGGTTTCACCAGTTCTCCTTGGGCCTACAAAAGGCTTTCTTGAGTTGCTGGATGAGCTGGCACCGTTGTCAGAAATCTTACCCATTTTTAACAGGCTCTCAATTCTCTCCCCGGCTATGACTACATCTGCAAAGCTGGTAGATGAGAAGGCAGCTAGCCTGTCAATGTATGTTCCTTGGAGGGTGTTCATAAACATATCCGGCATCTCCCTCTCTGACATAGGTGGCTGGACAGCAGCAGCAAGCTGTCTCCACCTTTGAGCGTATTCACGGAAGCTTTCCCTGGATGACTGAGACATCCCCATCAGGAGGGTTCTGTTGGGAGCCATATCCAGGTTGTACTGATACTGTCTGATAAAGGCCTCTGCCAGGTCCTTCCAGCATCTAATGGTTGCTCTTGTCAGATGGGAGTACCATTCCCTCGATGCTCCAGTTAAGCTATCCTCAAAATAAAACATCCATAGCTTTTCGTCCATGGTATAGGCCTTCAGTCTCCCCAGAAAGGTGGTTTAAATTTGTGGGGAATCCTGACCCCGTCTACCAAGCCCATATCCATAACATCAAACCCCAAAGAGTTTTGAGATTCCAAGGATCTTAATTTCTCAGCTATCTCATCCAGCCTCCTATCATAGGCTTCCTCCCCAGCTCCCATTACTGTGAACTGATCTTCCTGGGGGTCTTCTTGCAACACCCTGCCTGCAGTGGCAGTCCCTTGAACATTTGTAGGAATGTTGATCTCCGGATGCTGGTGGGGTCCAAAGACTGGGGGATTAACATGAGGTTGGACTCTCTCATTGTTGCTTGTCCCAGCAGTCCCTGGATGATGGTCTTCCTGGTTCCTCCCCTCTACCAATGCTCTTAACCTCTCCTGGCTTTGAGCCATATTGTTCATCACCTCCATAAATTGTGTCATCTGATTCCTCATTTCCAACCTCTCGTTGGTCATTTAATTCCTGACCTCTGTAAGGTCCTGCTGCATTTGGTCCATCTGTATGCCCGGAAGATTGTTGCGGGTGGGGTATCTGTGTGGACGGTTGAGTGGAAACCCTCGACGTCGAGCAATAGTTCCTGAAGTCACAACAGAGTTAGTAACAATAAAACAAAACCTACAAAAGAAAACCAAAGGTTAGTATGCAATGCAGCATGCTTATTTGTATCCAAGGTATCCGGCTTGGCACTTGGTTTTGACCTTTCCAGACCCTTGAGGAAGATGCTTGTGATGTTGCTTGAAGAATTCAGATGAAACAAACCAACACATATATTACAAAAGATAAATAATACATAGTTTGTTTTTTTCTTACAACATATGCCCTCTAAGGGGTCAAAAATACAACATAAAGAAAAAGTACATGAAATGAAAGCAACAACAAGCAAAAGTCAAACACCAAGTCCAAAATCATCCTCCTGAACTTCCTTGAGAAGTGCTTCAGTCACAGGATCGGCTGGACGCTCTGTAAGATTCCTGATAAGGAGATTCCTTGTAGCAATAGCTGTTGTTAGCTTCTTCTGCTGACTTTGGTCCTTTGACCTCTTTACACCAGCTCTGATCTTCAACTCTGAGATTTCCCTCTGGGCTGCTGCCAGGGCTTCCTGTTGCTCTTTTGCACTAGTTTCCAGCTGCTCAATCTTATCCTGAGTTCTTTTGTCCTCTTGAGTACGGGCTTCGGTGATCCTGACCCACCTAGCCTGACTCTCCTTCAGGTACAAATCAGTCCTGGCCTTCTGGAACTGAGCTTCCTTGCAGGCATTCTTCAAGATCTGTTCTCCAGCCCTAGACTTCTTGATGTAATCCTCAGACGTCTCAATTCTAGCCAGATGCTCCACTTTCAATTTTTCTAGCCTCTCAATATCCAACCTACCATCACTCCTCTCCCAGAGGGTCTTCTGTAAAGCCTGAGTCAACTTCTCATTTCTCTCTTTCAATTTCTCAAACTCCTCTAAGCTGACAGTTGCTGGAGGTGGTGTTGTGGAAGGTCCAGGCATATCTTCAATAGTGAAAGGCATTCCAGTTAGTTGAGCTCTGGCATGAGACCACTCATAGTTCTGGGCTGAGGCCACATTATTGCATCTCCCAAGAATGGTCACCCCCTTAGTCTGCACATTGTCCCAGGCCCAGGCTGCCTGCCTGACAACAGCCAGATTAGGCTTGATTTCACAATAAAGGGTCTCAGTCTGATCCTGTGCCCTAGGAGGATGGACTAATGCATAGCCCAGTTGTCTTTTGAATAGCAGAGGGTTGTAATTGATGCAACCCTTCACTCCAATCAGAGGCACATTGGGAAATTGCCCACAACTTGTAATGATGTCTCTGCCCTTAGTACTCTGAGTACACCATCTGATATCATCTGAGGTTAGAGCAACAAGCCTCCTAGCCCAGTTCTTCTGCTGGTGAGGGTTCAAGAATGCATCAGTCTTTGGCAAATGCTTGAGCAGCCAGGTATGGAACAAAGGAGCACAACATCTCACTAATCTTCCCCTTTGCTTTTCATTCCTTTGATGGACAAAGTAGTAAAGATCTCCCAGTAAGGTGGGCACTGGGTTTCTCAGGATGAAAAGATGGATTGCACTCTTGCTAACAAACCTGGGCTCATCTGCAAACAAAATGACCCCATATATGCTGAGGGCCAACAGAGCACAGACTGCCTTCCACTTCCCCAGGGAGGCCTTCAGACTAGCCTGAGAAGTCAAGAAATCTAGATGAAAACCAGAGATTCCAGCTTTAGATGTCAAATTCTGCCCAATCAGAACTGGTTCCAGATGTAATGCTTTGGCTATCTCCTCATTACTTGGGAAAGCCATCTCAGGGTTGAAGGGGACTCCACCCCTGATAGGTACACCAACCAATGATGAATACTCCTCCAGCAAGGGTCCCAACTGAAAATTCTGGAAGGTGAAGCACCTCAGAGGGGGATCATAGAACTGCAGGCAAGTATGTATCAAGCTCCTCTGTGAAGGGTCCAAATCCATAACCACATCAAGGATTCCTCCATAATGTTCTCTAAAAAGTGGTATATGGTCTGGAGTAACCAGGGTCTGAATCTTCCTGATGCTGGCCAACTCAGGCTCGAAGAAATGATAGGAGATGTTACTCTTCTTAGGAGCCATGCTGCTGAAAGAGAACTGAGACAGGTGTTGAGAATAACACTGAAGATAGGCCTCTGACAGGCTGAGACTGGTGATGCAGGTGACTGAAGCAGGTAGCTGAGAGCTGAAGCAAGATACTGATGAAGATAGGTCTAAGCTGAAGAAGGGGTCAAAACCAAGCCAAAATGATAAGATGGATACCCTGAAAAACAAATAAACACATGTTAAAATGATGCAATGAGGATGTATGCAAATGATATGCAAGGGTTTGTGACTGAGCTGGATCTGATCAAGTGTTCTGATATAAGTCCATGTATTCAAGAAATCCAGATGGAGGTTCATAAGTCCAGTAACCAAGGTGGGGGACTCAAATAAAGAGTCACATGTCCAGGGTTTAAAAATCACAAGAACTGTTCCAACATGGAGTACTCTTAACAAAACAAAGTAATAGGGTATGCTGAGGTCAAGGGTACCTGCAAACCTGTAAACAGCCCAACCCCCTCACAGGTGATGTTCTAAAACAAGGATCCTCAGACTTGGATCAGTTATGAGAAGTGTAAACACTTCTAACCCGGAGGTACAGTGTTTACAATAACCATAAAAGATCCTCCTCTAATTCACCTCAGTTTCTGAAGGTCAATACTAAAGGTCATCCAGACTTAGCAGGCTTCCCAGATAGCCCTAGTACTGCAGGAAATCTGCAACACAGAGTTCTCAAGAAGAAACCCATATCTGAACCGTGTTTCATATTCCCGCACCAGACCGAGATGGAATGGGAAAGAATATGAACCACTCTAGCCTAGGTGTCACTCAGGTCCCAGGTATAGGACCTTAACTCTCAATAGAACCCCACCCACCAAAGCAAACAAACAGATCCAGCCAGCACAGTATGACAGTAGGATATATGCAAAACTATAGAGAAAGCAATAAAGTAACTGTACATAAAGCAAAGATAAACAAATACACAAACACAAATAGCACATAACACCCCAGTAAGCACAAATCAAACAAGCGCTAGGAGGAACCCACAAAAAGAACCAGAAGCCCTGGTTATAGTATAAGGGTCCCCAGCAGAGTCGCCAAGTTGTCGCTCCCGATAAATGGGAAATGGCCCAAATAAAGGTACAGACGCGAACGGTCGGCGAGAAGGACAATGAGAACACACAGCAGTGAACTCACTGGAGATGAATAGAGTCGCCAGCTAGGCATTTTTATCCCGGAGGAAAGGCAATGCTGCATAGACCTAGAAAAGATGGATAAGATGGTTGCGAACCAGAGAGACTGAGAAAGGGGGTTGGTTACAACCTGGGAAGGTATTAGCACCCAGATTGTCCGTCGTACTCGACGGGATCCACGCTTAAAAGATTTGTGTTTTAAAGGGGTAGTGTCAGTGCAATTTGTGTATAAAAGAGCTGGAAAAAGGATGTACAGGTGTCAGTGTAAAAGAAGTGTAAAGTGTAATACATACAGTGTCAGTGCAGGAACAGGAATGAAATGCTCAAGATCATGAGGCTAAAAGGATGATGATGGAAAGAGGGGGAATATACAGAGACTTTTGTTCGATAACAGTTAAGTCATGCCTACGTATCCTCTCGTGCAATGAGGAAGTCAGAACACCGTAGTTCGACCCAAAGAGACTGAAAGATGAATTGACTTGTGAACTGCTTACTTATCTATGCTCAAGTGTATGACCTGTCTGGCTCAGGTGCAAACTGTCTTGCATTAGACGGAAGAAGCAAGTTCTCGTTTATGAGTGAATGAGATGGGAAAAGAATCCCGAAGGAGACGATTATTGTTTGTTTTTGTGTTTTTAATCTTTTATTGCTTTTGAAAGTTTGTCATAAGTTAATGAGCTTAAGCCTAAACCAATGGATTTAGTAAACTCATCACATCTTCCCTCTGATTAGGGGTAATGAGAATACCTTAAGTGTGAAGTCAGATTCTCACACTTAATCACCTTTGGTGTAGGATTAAGATCATTAACCTACTTGTGATTATTTAGATGTTTTTGGTGTTTTATTTAGTGTTAAGGAATGGGGTTAAGCCATAATCAGGGATTAAACAGACTCATTACACCATCCTAATAGAAGGATAATAGATGAGAATGTTTAAGCTGAGGAAAGCTCCTCAACTTAATCCATGATTAGGGATTAACTTCATGACAAAACAAAGACTTTATTTAATGGATTTTAGTTAATGATAAGATGAAGAAGTGATTTTCATGGTTTGTAAGACAACTTGAGGGGGACTTGTCCATTAACACTAGGGTTAGTCCTTCTTAACCAGTTAAGGAAGAATTAGAACCCTAATGCAAGGCCCAAGCTACAAGCTTGATGTCTTGATGATTATTAGATGGATTAATTAAAGGATTTAAACACATTAAGGGTTTAACACTTAGGATTAAAGTTATACACTCCATCCTAATAGAAGGATGCAGGCACAAGCTTAATCACAAAGCCTCAAAGTCTTTAGGGTTTAGTCCTTGATTATGAGATGAGAAGAGAGGACTCAAAGAGACACAAAGGTAAACTAAGTGGGGGACTAATCAAAACCCTAATCATTGTCATGCTTGGTTGTTCCTAAGGTTTGTGAGGTTTGCAAGAAGAATCTTCAATGGAACCACCAGGAAGCAGATGAATTGAGCAAAGAGAAGCAAAACAACTTGCTTCATTCAAGAAGTCAAGTCACTTGAAGAAAGAAAGTAAGAAGGAGAAGAATGAGCAAGCTCAATCTCAAACACATATCAAAATGCAGCAATGGATGCAAGAGAGAGATGAAAAGAAAATGTGAGAAGTGAAGGCAAATCCACTTCTCAAAGTTACTTACCACCTGAAAAGTTAATAAAGGAGTGCAATGCAATGTCAAATGGGATGAAATGGCATGATGAAAAATCAAAACCAGAAACACATACATGATGTTAATGATGTTATGGGATGCTACAAACATGAAATAACACATGAGGATTATCATACAAGCTTATGGATGCAAATGAAGCAAGTTAAGACACATGAACATACATGGAAAGTCATGATATGCAAATGGCATACAACATGGCAAATGCAAGATGCAATGATCAAACATGCTTTCAATATGTCTTAAGATGTCAAGTGAATCAAATGGATGCATAAAATGCTATGGCAAGTCATGTTGTGCAAGCAAATGCAAGATGTATGCATATGGAAGCCCAAATTAGGGTTTATGATCAAAGCATCAAACACAAACCAAAATCAGAAGCAAACATCAATACAAAAAATTGAAAATGCACTCAAATGACCCCTAATCCTATACTAACCCACTGCCCAAAGGAGAGGTTCCAACTCCTAACCAAGTTCAAGATATAATTTTCCTAAGTTTTCTAGGGTTTTAGGGTTCTTTAACAAGAAAAATGCCAAACAAATGAAAAATGAAAGATCAAATCATGGCCATTTAATCTCACAAACAACATGACATGCTAAACACAATGCAAAAAGAATCAAAGTCCAACTCTTTAGGGTTAGGCAGAAATGATTTTTGGAAGTTTAGATCAAAATAATGCATCAAAATGATTTTAATTCCATGAAAAGTTCTCAAAATGCATCAAGATCAAAAAAGAAATTTGGTTTGAAGGTTGGACAATGTTTCTAAATGTTTTTAAATGCTTCATGAATTTTTTGGTGATTTTTAAATACCTAAAAGTATTTTTAATTAATTAATTCTCATTAATTAATTAAAAAGAAACTTTTAAATATTTAAAAATACCTTTTTAATGCAAACAATGAAAATAAAAATATTTTTGTGTTCTGAAATTAAATAATAACTTGTATAAAAAAATTCAGAATTTTTAAAGTATTTTTGCTATTTTTAATAAATTGTACAAAATAAATAAGAAAAAAATGAATTTAAAATTGAATTATTGGAAAGTATGCAGAATGGAGGGATGAGATGCAATCTGGGCAGGAAAGGCTTGACTGCGCGCGCAATCGAATGGTCCATATTCAAACTTCCTAATTTCTGATTTATGAATTAATTAATTAACTTAATTGTGATTAGGGTTTCTAATGATGAATCTCAGCCTTCCAAACACGCGCCAGGTCAACCAGGTCAACAGATCCAACGCTCAAAATTCAAATTTTATTAATTACAGGGATTAAACCCTAATCATTTTCAGGTGGCCGGAGAAGACCTCCGGTCGTCTTCTCCGGTGGGAACCCCACTTGAAAATTCCTAGAATCTTCAAAACGCAACTAAAATGAAATCTAAGCAAACAGAAATTCTTCCCACACTTCACTGAATCAAAACCCCAACACAAACATCATTTATATTTCATAAATCTCATGAATCGAAACAAAACAAATTTTAGGGCAAGACTTTCAGAACACGATTAAACTCTCATTTTTCCACCATTTTCAAAACCAAAGACATATTCATGATCAGGGGAGCATGTAGAAGCTATTAAGAACTTAAAAATTCATTTATGGAAAAAAAGTTCTTGAGCTACTTGAGTTTTGAAGCTTTCAGTTCAAAGCTTTCTGGCCTCTTCTCTTGATGCAATCCACTCCTCTTGGTCCCTTGATGATGTCTGGATGCTTAGCAAGAGTTTATGTTGGCTGGTTTGAGAGTTTGAACAGGTTCTGCTCAAGCTCAGGTGAGAATCGTGTTTTGGATTCAGGTAGTTTAAGGCAAGGGTGAGGGGTGCTTTGTGATCAGGATGATGAGTTGAGAAGGTCTGTGAAGTTTGTTTAGGTGTTTGTGGCTTGTGGAGAGAGATTCGAAGGAAAATGCAAGTTGGAGTGAGTTTGTGGATGCTGAGTTGTGGTGAGTTTCAGGCTGGCCTCTTGTGATGTTTAGCTTGCATTTGATTTGTATAAACTAATCCTATTGGTCAGATGACATGACATGTCCTTTTGTGATAGGTATGGTTGCTTTTGCCAAAATGTCAACTTTGTGTAAGAAGGGCATGGGCTACTTTGCTAGCTTGGTACAAGGGCTTGTCTTGCGCAGCATGAGGTGAGGAGAGGGCTAGGGTGGTTCAGCAACCAAGGCAACAAGTGGATGAGAAGTTATCATTGGTTTTGCAACTTGCTTGCCTTTAGTTCTCATGGAAAAATCTTGCCTCACAAACCATGAAACATGTGATCCCTTTGGTTCAATCTGAACTTTAAGACTTGTGTGATGCTTGTGTAATGGTTTGACACCAATTAGAAGTCACAAATTGCCTTGGTACAAGATTTTGCAAATTTCTCATTTGGTGCATAACTTGAAATTTAGTGATTTTAGCCAACTTTGATGAACCATAACTTTTGATCCAAAATGAATTAGGTCATGTTCTTGTACTTTTTGAAAAGGGAAAGATCTAATCTACAACTTTCATGACCAAGGTTTTTCCATTTGAAGCATTTTTGGATCAAAAAGTAAGGATTGAAAAAGTTGCCTAAAATGACAAATTCCTTAAAAGTCAAACTTGCCTCAAAAAGTCAACTTTGCAAAAACTTGTAATTCTTGAATTTTGTGGACTTCAACCTTCTTCCATGATCAAATAAAGATCAAATACACTCAAAATGATGAGGATCACCCCTTGGTTGGGTCATTGGGGGCCTCAGATGCCCTGATTTTGCACTGACTTGCTTGAAAAGTCAACCCTTAATCAGATGACCTCCCCATGGAATTTCTTCATGAAAATTGATATGCATACTCCCTATACCATATAGAGACCAATAGAAACAAGAATGACCAAAAAATTTGGAGTTATGGCCTCTGAAACCAAAACCCTAATTTTAGGTCATCTGTGCAGTCTAGCCTGGCTCTGCTTCCATACCAATCCCAGTTCTTGTGATTCTTTGGCATTATTGACTTTGAGAGGATATAATATGATGCTTGAAAATACATGGACCCCTTTTAAGTGATTGATAGCCTTTGGAGTGGCTCAAGAAGCCTCTTGGATTGCTCAGATCACAAACCCTAGGTGCAGATGACTTTGAACCTATGCAGTGAATCAAAAATGGGGTATGAGATGTTATGATTGTGTTTATGCATATGAGAATGATCACAAGCCATGGAGTGAAATGGGTGAGGGCAAATTTGGGGTGTTTACACTTAACACTAAACAAAAAACCAAAAACATCTAAATAATCACAAGTAGGTTAATGATCTTAATCCTAAATCATCATGGTAATTAAGTTGAGGTGCTTATCTCATACTTAAGTAGGCTCATTATCCCTAATCAAGGAGGATATAATGAGTTTACAACCCTTGATTTAGGTTTAAGCTCATATTCTTATGCAAACACCAAAAACAAAAAAAAACTGAAAACATAAAATATAAACAATAATCGTCTCCTCCGGGATTCTTTTCACAAACGAGAACTTGCTTCTTCCGTCTAATGCAAGACAGTTAGCACTCGAGCCAGACGAGTCATACACTTGAGCATAGACAAGCAGGCAGTTCACAGTCAAATCATTTTTCAGTCTCTTTGAGTCGAACTACGGTGTTCTGAATTCCTCATTGCCCGAGAGGATACGTAGGCATAACTTAACAGTTATCGAACAAAAGTCTCTGTGTCTTCCCCCTCTTTCAGCATTCTTTCTAAAGCCTCAGTTCCTGAGCAATTCACACCTTTTGCACTGACACCTGTACTTTCTTTCCTTAGATTTTTCACACAGATAGCACATACACTACCCCTTTTAAACACAATCTTGTAAGCGTGGATCCCGTCGAGTACGACGGACGATCTGGGTGCTAATACCTTCCCAGGTCGTAACCAACCCCCTTCTCGTTTTCTCTGGTTCGCAACCGTCTTATCCATCTCTTGCCAGGTTTATGAAACATTACCTTTCCCTTGGGATAAAATTCCTAGTTGGAGACTCTATTCAATTCAACCTCATTCTCTTTCGCCGACGGTTCGCGTTTGCACCGTGACGCAAGTCTGGGGAGCGACAGCTTGGCGACTCTGCTGGAGAGTTATCTTGAAACCAGGGCTTCTGGTTCTTTTTGTGGGTTTCTCCTAACGCTTGTTTGATTTGTGTTTATGGGGGTGTTATGTGTGCTTTTTGTTTATTTCTTTATTTATTGCTTTATGTACAGCTTTATTTATCGCTTTCATTTACTGTTTTATGCATTTCATATTATTATCATCATATCATATGCTGGATTTGTTGGTTTGCCTTGGTGGGAGGGATATCTCAGTGAGTAAGGTTCCTTACCGGGAGCCTGAGTGACACATAAGATTAGAGTGGCTTCATATTATTTCCCATTCCATTTCGGTCTGGTGCGGGAATATGAAACACGGTTCAAACATGGGTTTCTTCTTGAGAACATTGTGCTACGGATTTCCTGTAGTACTAGGGCTATCTAGGAAGCCTGCTAAGTCTGGATGACCTTTTTAGATGACCTTCAGCATCTGAGGTGAGTTAGAGGAGGGTCCTTTATGATTAATGTAAACATTGTACCTCCGGGTTAGAAGTGTTTACACTTCTCAAAATAGATCCAAGTCTTGGATCCTTGTTCTAGAACAATACCTGTGAGTGGGTTGGGATGTTTACAGGTTTGCAGGAACCCTTGACCTCATCATACCCTGTTACTGATATTTTTAAGGTTACACTATTTTGGACTGATTCTAGGAAACCCTGGACTTGTGACTCTTTATTTGAGTCCCCCACCTAGTTACTGGTTCTCAGACCTTCATTCGGACTTATGAACACTCATGGACCCTATCAAAGCAGTTAACAAATCCAGCACCTTATCACAAACCATTGCATATCATTCTGCATCATTTAACATTTGTCTATTTGTTTTACAGGATATCCACATCATATTTGGTTTCGTTTTAATTGTTCTTCTGCTCAGCCATCTTCATCAGTTATCTTCCTCAGAGATCTTCTTCAACTTGATATCTTCTCCAGTTGTCTTCATCAGTATTTCCCCTCAGTTATCTTCATCAGCATCCATTGTCAGTATGGACTCATCAAGGAAGAGCAACATTACTTATCATTTCTTTGAGCCCTCCCTAGCAGGCATCAGGCAGATCCAGACACTTATCACTCCTAATCATGTCCCTTTATTCAGGGAACATTATGGTGGTATTATGGACATGATCATGGACTTGGATGCATCACAGAGGATCATGATTCACACTTGCCTCTAGTTCTATGACCCTCCTCTCAGATGTTTCACTTTTCCAGACTTTCAGATGGGTCCTTTGTTGGAGGAGTTTTCCATGTTGTTGGGTGTCCCTATCAGGAGGGGAATTCCTTTCAACCCTGAGATGACTGCTCCTAGGAATGAAGACATATCTAAGGCCCTGTACTTGGAAGCCCCCATCATTGATCAACATATGACCACCAAGGCTGGAATCCTAGGCCTCCATTTGGACTTCTTGATCACTCAGGCCACCAGTCATGTTGCATCAGGGAAGTGGAAAAATGTTTGTGCTCTCTTGGCCCTTAGCATATATGGGATCATCTTGTTTGCAGACGAGCCTAAGTTTGTAAGCAAGAATGCTATCCATATCTTCCTACTGAAGAATCCAGTTCCTACCTTGCTAGGGGATTTTTACTACTCAGTGCATCAGAAAAATGAGAAGCAGAGGGGAAGACTAGTCAGATGTTGTGCACCTCTCTTCTATTGTTGGTTATTGAGACATCTGCCAAAGGCAGAAGCTTTCTTGAATCCTCATCAGTCAAGAAATTGGGCAAAGAGAATGATTGCTCTCACTTCAGAAGACATCAGGTGGTGCACTCAGAGCACTAAGGGTAGGGACATAATTACAAGCTGTGGTCAATATCCCAATCTACTTCTTATTGGAGTGAAGGGTTGCATCAACTACAATCCTTTGCTTTTCAAAAGGCAGCTAGGGTATGCCTTAGTACATCCACCAAGAGAGCAGGATATAGCAGAGACCCTTTATTGTGATGTTCAGAATAATCATGCCATCATCCGACAAGCAGCCTGGGCTTGGGATAACATACAGAAAAAAGGGACTGTTATCCTTGGCAAATTCAACAACATAGCTTCAGCTCAATACATTGATTGGTCTCGCATCAGAGGACAGACCACCCGCATGCCATTCACCATGGAGGATGTGCCAGGGCCATCAGCAGTAGAGCCTGTAGCTACAGTCAGTTTAGAGGAATTTGATAAGCTGAAAGAGAGGAATGCTCAGCTTTCTGAAGCCCTGAAGAAGACCCTCTGGGAGAGGAATGATAGTCGTCTGCACAATGAGAGGTTAGAGAAGCTCCGTATCGAGCATATGACCAAGATAGAAAAGACTGACGATTACATCAGAAAAGCCCGAGCAGGGGAGTTGGTATTGAAGAATGCTTGCAAAGAAGCCAAGATTCAGAAGGCCAAAGCTGAGCACTACTTGGAAGAGAGTCAGGCTAGGTGGATTAGAATCACTGAGGCTCGTTTGAAAGAAGACCAGAAGACACAGGATAGGATAGAGCAGTTGGAAGCTAATGAGAAGAAGAGTCAGGAGGCCTTGTTAGCAGCACAAAAGGAAATCTCCGAGTTGAAACTCCGGGCGGGGTTGAAGAGATCAAAGGACCAAGACAAGCACCAAAAGTTGACAAGTGCCATTTCCACCAGGAATCTTCTTATCAGGACCATCACAGAGCATCCAATTGGACCAGTAACTGATGCTCTACTGAAGGAAGTCAAGGAGGATGTCTTTGGGCTGGATGTTTGATTTCTTTGTACTTGTACTTTATTTTTGTTTGTACTTTTGATGATTTTGTTGTATTTCGACCCACCATGGGAACTTGTTGTAATCATAAACTATGTATCTTTTGCGTTTGTAATATATGGTTTACGAATTACTTGGATTTTCTGATGGGCTTTGATTTCTTATCAACATATTCATCATTCTCAAAGGTCTGGAAGGTCAAAACCAAAGAACCAAACTGGATACCCTTGGAAGACAAATAGACATACTGCATTGCATACTAACCTCATTCTTTGTTTTATAGGTGTTTTTGTTGTTGTTTCTCACTTTGTTGTTGTTTCAGGAAACATTGCTCGTAGGAGGGTTTTCCCCATCAACAGAGTTCACCAGTATCCAACCAGAAAAAACCTTCCGAGCTTACAGATGGAACAAGTTCAACAAGATTTGACTGATGTGAGAACTCAGATGGCTAATGAGAGAACTGAGATGAGGGCTCAGATGAACCAGTTCATTGTAGTAATGACTGGATTGGCCCAAAGTCAAGAAAGATTAAGAGAGTTGGTCAAGCGGCAAACTCCCGAAGAGAATCATCTAGGTACTGGAGGTACTAGTAACAATGATCACGGAAAACCACGAACAGATGAGCTAGAAATTGGGCTTCACCTTAATCCCGAAGTCAATACTATCAGAAATACCCAAGGAAACACTGGAGGTTGTGCCTTGCAAGAGGACACTCAAGAGGAACATTTTACAGTAATTAGTGCTGGAGATGAAGCCTATGATCGTCGTCAGGACGAAATAGCGGAGAAGCTGAGATCTATGGAGTCCCAAAACTCTCTGGGGTTTGATGTAATGGACATGGGTCTAGTTGAGGGAGTCGGGATTCCTCACAAATTCAAGCCTCCTTGCTTTGAGAAATATAATGGTACCTCTTGTCCACGTACTCACCTACATTCCTTTCTGGGGAGACTGAAAGCTTATACCATGGACGAAAAGTTATGGATGTTCTACTTCGAGGACAATTTGACCGGGGCATCCCGTGAATGGTATTCTCACCTGTCCAGAGCAACAGTCAGAAATTGGAAGGATTTGGCCGAAGCTTTCATACACCAGTATCAATATAACTTGGACATCGCTCCCAACAGAACACTCCTAATGGGTATGTCACAGTCTTCAAGAGAAAGCTTCAGGGAATATGCCTAAAGATGGAGACAGCTTGCTGCTGCTGTCCAACCTCCAATGTCTGAGAGAGAAATGACCGCCATGTTTACGAACACCCTGCAGGGAACATACATTGACAGACTTGCTGCTTTCTCGTCCACTAGCTTTGCGGATGTAATTATAGCTGGGGAGAGAATTGAGAGTCTTTTGAAGATGGGCAAAATTTTAGACAACGGTGCCAGTTTCAGCAATACAAGGAAACCTTTCACAGGACCTCACAGGACAGGGGAGACCAATTCAGTGCAAATGGGCAGAGGTAGGTCTCAGTACATGCCAAGATCAGTAGCTGTTGTCACCATTCCAGCTCCAGCACCTCAACAACAGTATCCCCCACAACCATAACACTTTCCACCGCAACAATAATTTCCTCAACAAAGATCTTACAACAATAAAAATCAGCAACAACGACCATTTCAACCAAGGCCTTCACAAATCAACAGGGTTATTGATCCCATTCCGATGTTAATTCCATAATTATTAAAGCTCAACTTGATTGAATTGAGGACTCTGGCTCCCCCATATCCCTAGAACCTTCCAAGAAACTATGATGTTAATGCTCGATGTGCCTTCCACTCAAATGCACCTGGCCATACCACAAAAATGTGCAGAGCCTTACACATGAAGGTTCAGGATTTGATTGATTCTAAGGAAGTCAACTTTGCACCCCCTAAGTGTTACCAAGAATCCTATGCCTAGCCATGGTGGGCCTAGGATAAATGCTATTGAGGAGGATCAACCAATGAACCAAATTGACAATGTTGCAAGTATCCAAACACCTCTGGCCGATGTTAAAGCCCAACTTTTAAAGTTCCAAGTGTTCCCGGGTTGTGAGGCCCACTGCAAAGCTTGTAAGATTTCCATCAACGGTTGTGCAAGTTTGAAGACCGGTATCAACAATCTTATCAAGGAAGGCACTTTACAGATCACTTCAACAGTTCTAGCTCCTACAACATCAACAACCATTCCTCCTACCACTCCAACATATGTTATTCCATCAAATATCACTCCTACAACTTCAACAAAAATCATTCCAACGGATTCTTCTACAACATCAACAACCATCCCTTCTTCCACTTCAACAGACATCAGTTCAACACATCCTTCTACAACAACAAGAACCATCAATGAAGACATTTCCATAGTTACTATTTACTATGATCCTGCAACAATCCACGTTCCATATTCACATCAACATCTTCATCAACAGCACCAACCTTCATCACCAGCACCATCTCCGGTCAGACCTCCTGTTACAATTTATTATGAACCTCAGACTGTCTCAATTACTTCTTCCACAACAATCAGTCCAGTTACTATCACAGTGCCTGGACCAATTCCATATGACAACAGCAGTGTCGTGCCTTAGCACTACGTCTCAGATTTGTATTGCAATGGAAAGAAAGTCACTCTTGACACTTCTACACCACAGGTTGATAATGTGGGGGGAGGCGGAGGCTTCACTCGAAGTGGACGTCTCTTTGCCTCACAATTCCAAAGAAATAATGCTGAAGAAGAAGTTGTTGCCAAGGCTAAGGGTAAAAATGTGGTGCCTGAAGAGCCTATTACCAAGGAAACTCAGAAGGCATCCTTTGACCAGGATGTACACAAGTTCATGAGAATAATCAAGAAGAGTGACTATAAGGTTGTGGACCAGCTCCATCAGACCCCCTCCAAAATCTCTATTCTATCACTTCTAATGTGTTCCGAAGCTCATAGGAATGCACTTCTCAAAGTCCTGCACCCGACTTACGTGCCAGAAGAGAGTACAGTCAATCAGCTAGAAACGGTGGTTTCAAATGTCAATACTAGCCATGGGCTAGGTTTTACTGATGCTAATCTAACTACGGAGGGCCGTAACCATAATAAGGCTTTGCATATCACCTTGGAGTGTAAAGGTGCTATTCTCTCTCATGTCTTGGTTGACACTAGGTCCTCACTCAATGTTCTCCCAAAGAAAGCCTTGGTCAAGATGGAATATGATGGTCTAGCATTGCATCCAAGTAACCTGGTAGTGAGAGCCTTTGACGGTTCTAAAAGATCGGTTCTTGTGGAAATTGAGCTGCCTGTGGTGATTGGCCCACATATCTTCAAAACTATCTTCTACGTGATGGACATTCAGCCTGCCTATAGTTGTTTGTTGGGTCGGCCATGGATTCATGCCGCTGGCGCTGTGACATCGACCCTTCACCAAAAGTTAAAATACGAATGGGAGGGCCAAGTTATCACAATCTGTGGGGAGGAGGATATCTTTGTTAGTCATCTAGCTACTTACAAGTATATTGAGATGGACGGAGAGATCCATGAGACAATGAGCCAAGGGTTTGAGGGCCTCAATGTCAATGAAGCAACAACTAAAGTGTCTAGTACTTCAATCTCCTCTTATAAGCAATCTCGGAAGGTTGTTGAAGACGGGAATGCCCAGGGCCGGGGCAAGCTGCTGCAAGTTTAGGTCTAGGAAGACAAGTTCGGGTTGGGTTACAAACCATCCCGAGAGGTCCAAGAGGAGGTTGCTGAAGCTCCCAAGTTTATCAGCGGGGGAATGTTAACCCCGGATGCAATCAACAATGTGGAAGACGAGGCTGAAAGTGAATTTAACCTGGAAAGTTGGATTCGTCCAAGGGTCCCAGGCCAGCAAGTCCTTAACTGGCCTTCCCAGGAAATTATAAGGATTACTTCTACAGAGTAATTATTATTTCCTGTTTAAGCATGCATCAAGTCCTGCATCTTTCCCAAGGTGTCAGGACTCATTTTGTAATAGGACTATATTTGTATTTTGTGTAAATGAATGATTAATGAACAAATGGACATCTCTTGCAAATGATCTTCTTTTTTCGCTCACTGTTTTTCATTTTTGTTATTTTCTCACAAAACAATAAATGGCAATGTTTGTCAAAATAATAACTTCATTCACTTTTTTCCTAAACAAGATTAAAATCAATCACTAAAATGAACAAATCTCAACCCTTGCAGAGATAATCCTCCAGATTGCACCGACAACAACACTGTTATGACCTTGTATGACTTCGACAATCCAATTAATCAAGCAGATGAAGGGGTTGAAGAAGACTATGATTTTCCTGAAGAGTTGGCTAGGTTGTTGAGACAAGAGGAAAAAGTGATTGCTCCTCATCAGGAGAAGGTTGAGACCATCAATCTTGGTACTGAGGAAGAGGTAAAAGAAGTGAAGATTGGGGCCAATCTGCAAGCTATAGTGAAAGAACAACTCATTTGTATGCTTCGAGAGTATGTCGACGTATTTGATTGGTCCTATCAAGATATGTCAGGTCTAGATACGGATATTGTCATGCACAGGTTGCCGCTGAAAGAAGATTTCCTGCCAGTTAAACAGAAGCTACGCCGTACTCGCCCAGATATGGCCATGAAGAAAAAGAAGAAGTACAAAAGCAGTGGGACGCCAGTTTTCTTACTGTAACTAGTTACCCGCCATGGGTTGCTAACATTGTACCCGTGCCTAATAAGGATGGTAAGGTGCGTATGTGTGTGGATTATCGGGACCTGAATAGAGCTAGCCCGAAGGATGATTTCCCATTACCCCACATAGATGTATTGGTGGATAATACGGCTCAGTTCTTGGTATTTTCTTTTATGGACGGATTTTCGGGATACAATCAGATTAAGATCTCACCTGAAGACATGGAGAAAACAACTTTTATCACACCTTGGGGCACGTTTTGTTACAAGGTAATGTCGTTTGGTCTGAAGAACGCCGGTGCAACTTATCAACAGGCTATGGTAACATTATTCACCGCTCGAGAAAAATTGCTATGCTTTAGCATGGGCTGCTCGCCGACTAAGACAATATATGTTGACTCACACTACCTTGTTAATCTCAAAGATGGATCCAGTCAAGTACATATTTGAGAAGCCAACACTTACCGGAAGGGTTGCCAGGTAGCAAATGATTCTAACAGAATATGACATTCAGTACACCTCTCAAAAGGCCATCAAAGGCAGTGTATTGTCTGACTATCTGGATGAACAACCCATTGATGATTACCAGCCTATGAGATTTGACTTCCCTGATGAAGATATCATGTTCTTAAAAGCAAAAGATCGTGAAGAGCCTATTCACACTAAAGGGCCTAACCCAGAAGAAGCATGGACTATGATGTTTGACGGGCAGTTAATTGCAACGGTCATGGGGTTGGTGCAGTACTTATCACACCTAAAGGAGTTCATATGCCTTTCTCAACAAAACTCACCTTTGCTTGCACTAAAAACGAAGCAGAATAAGAAGCTTGTATCATGGGTCTTGAGGAAGCCATTGACCTCAGGATCAAAACCTTGAATGTATTCAGTGACTCAGCTTTGGTAATCAATCAGACCAACAACAAGTGGTACACTCATCAGGAGCATCTGATTCCCTACTATGACTATACAAGGAGATTATTGACCTTCTTCACAAAAGTTAAGCTTGAATACATCCATCGAGATGAGAATCAGTTTGCAGACGCTTTGGATACCATTTCATCAATGATCAAAGTACATGCTGCTAATTATGTGCCTCGGATTTTGGTATCCAGACTGGACAGACCGGCATATGTATTCTCCATGGACACTGTCGCTGATAACAAGCCTTGGTACCATGACATTAAATGCTTCTTGGAAACTCAGACATACCCACCTGGGGCATTGTCAAATGATAAGAAGACATTAAGAAGGCTAGCCGACAGTTTCTTCCTCAATACTGAAGGTTCTTTGTACAAGAGAAACTTCGACATGGTCTTGCTCAAATGTGTTGACAAGAAGGAAGCAGACCTACTGATGCACAAAGCACATGAAGGCTCTTTCGGTACCCATGCCGGAGGACATGCAATGGCAAAGAAGTTGTTAAAATCGGATTACTACTGGATCACAATGGATGCAAATTGTTGTGCTTATGCCAGAAAATGCCACAAGTGCCAGATCTACGCATATAAAGTGTATGTGCCTCTGAATCCCTTGAATGTAATGTCTTCACCTTGGCCCTTTGCCATGTGGGGCATTGATATGATTGGAAAGATTGAGCCGACTGCTTCAAATGGTCACAGATTCATCCTGGTAGCCATTGATTACTTCTCCAAATGGGTTGAAGCAGCTTCATATGCAAATGTCACCAGACAAGTGGTAGCTCAATTTCTAAAAAGGGATATCATTTGTCGATATGGAGTTCCCGAGCGAATCATTACTAATAATAGTTCCAATTTGAACAACAAGATGATGGAAGAACTTTGTCGGGACTTCAAAATTCAACATCACAACTCTTCTCCTTACAGGCCAAAGATGAATGGCGCTGTTGAGGCTGCTAACAAGAATATCAAGAAAATTGTGCAGAAGATGGTAGTCACCTACAAAGATTGGCACAAGATGCTACCTTTTGCCTTGCATGGGTACCGAACCTCTATCAGAACATCCACTGGGGAAACACCGTATCAGCTTGTGTATAGTACGGAAGCTTTCCTACCTGTAGAAGTTGAATTACCCTCCTTACGGGTAATGATGGATGTGAAACTGGATGAAGCAGAATGGGTCCGGTCTCGATACAATCAACTGAATCTGATTGAAGAGAAAAGATTAGCAGCCATATGTCATGGGTAGTTGTATCAAAAGCGAATGAAGAAAACCTTCGATCAGAAAGTCAGACCTCGGGAATACCAAGTAGGAGAGCTTGTGCTGAAAAGAATTCTTCCTCCTCATGCAGACCACAAGGGCAAGTGGACACCAAACTATGAAGGTCCCTATATGATAACTAAAGTCTTCTCGGGTGGAACACTGATGCTCGCAACCATGGATGGTGAAGACTTCCCGTCTCCTGTGAATTCAGATGCAGTTAAAAAATACTTCTCATAAAAAGACTCGTTGGACATAAAAACAGAATGTAAGTCCAGGCAAAAACAGGACATCTCGGCGAGTAAAAAACAGAATAAAATACTCGGGCACAAATAAGGGAAAAAAATGAACACCCGCTGAGTTGAAAAGCCACATCGAACAACTCAGGCAAAAATTGGTATCCGGTGGATTGAAAACCCGAAAGGGCGATCCATGAAAAATAAGGGAATAAGCGAACAACTTCATTCTGAATTCGTCTGTATCACTCACAACATGGCAAGCTTCGAAAGGATAAAGCTTCGGTCAAAATAAACCTTCTTCAGAAAGCAAGATAAGAAGAACGTCAAGGTCATATAGGTCATAGCAAAGGAATCTCACTAGAGCGTCATCTTCAACATTGCCAACACTTTTATTTTCTCAATTTACAGCATCTCCTCCTTTCAGGGGATTCGCTTCTTTGACTGTACTTGCCTATTCGGGGCACACAAATCAATAAAATCAGATTTTTCAGTCACATTTTGTTTTGTACATTTTTGTTTCGTTTGCAAATGTCCAAAGTTCATAATACAACACTTGCATAAAAAAACATATGAGCCATTTTTAATGCTTGCAGGAAATACGTTACTCTCAGGTAAATCTAACTCCTGTGACGAAATCCGGTTGAGGATACCGCGGGACACTTGTGCGTTTCCTTTGTTATCTCTTCCCCAGGCAAGACCTCCCGAGCAATGTCTGACGGCTTTTCCCCAACAAAGTAGTCAGGAATTTCCTATTCAGCACAGAGTTGCCAGGATTCTCTCATCCTCAGCAGAGTCGGTGGAATTGCTTCCCCATAAAGTTTCCATTCTCTCCCCAGTAGAGCAATGCCTGAAATACATCCTCAGCGGAGTTGTTGAAACTTCCTCATCCCCGATGGAGTTCTCCCTCCTGACAGATCAGCCAATGATCTCTTTCCCCAGCCGAGTTCTCCCTCCAGGTAGATCGCCCAAAGATCTTTATCCCCGCAGGATCCGGATCTCGGATAGGGTTTCTCATTTGCATAATCATAGCATTCACATCATATTCACCAAAATAAGCGTAGCATTCTGTCTAAAATAGAGCATTACGACAAAAATCAAACATTTGCATGATCATAAGCCAGATTCGAGCCAGTCACCTGCAAATACCATATTCACTTCACCAACAATATATAAAACTCAGATCCCTTGCAGATAAAAGCCAAAGAAATCCCCTTTGCACTCTCAAACACAGATGTCTGTTCATATTTATACATGCTTTCATCGACACACGTCCGTGTCATATTTCCCTAGTAAAGTCGCCATAAAAATCTTCAGAAATCTCAATACAGATATTTGTTCATACTTGTACATATTCTTTGTTCACACTCGCCCGTGTCATACTTCCCCGGCAAGTCAAAACACTCCTCCGTGTCCCTTGCTCAAACTTTTAACACTCGTCTGTGTCATGCACACACTTCACCAATAGATCATACTTGTACATACTTATACATAAGTCTTTGATACTCATCCGTATATATCACTTCTCAGCAGATCAACACTCGTCCGTATTCTTTGCTCGACCGATTGATACTCGTTCGTGTAGCGGTAAAAACATGAGTGTAAGCTATTAGTTAACTTAACTCAAAGTAAACAGAGTCGCCACCGTGCTTTTATTTTATTCCAAGAGGAAAAGGAAAAAAGAGCGAATAAATCTTAATGAATCTAAAAGCAAAAAGCTAAAGAAACACAACAGAGAAACAAATAAGGGGATAGGTTACACAATGGGAAGGTTTTACGCACCCAAAATGTCTGTGGTACACCACGGGAGCCCTTTGAAAAATTTACTGCTTTTGGTTTGAAAAAGGTTTGTAAAAAAAATGAGAGTGGAGAGGTGAGAGAAAGAATTATTTTTTTAATATTTTTGTGTTTGGAGAGGTTTACCACCTCATTCCTATGTACCCACAAAGTGCAATGCAAGATCAAAACCCCGTAGTTCGTGGTACAAATAGTGAAAAGGGTGGGTTATGATTCATTTTATTAAGTGAAGAGAATTTTTCATCTTCAAGTGGGTAGCCAAACAAATCTACCATGAGAATGAAAGCATGGACTCATACATCATTATGGGGAGGGCGCCAACTCGGATAAAATCAACGAGTATGCCACTAAACCCCCACAAATGACAAGAGACTCAATTACATCAAACTACAACCATGGAGATTTAGAGACTTACACCCGACTAAAGAATAATAAATCATAATCATCACTTTTTAAAAAGAAAATAAAATAAAGTGCACAAAGGCACAAAACAAATTGAATGAGTTTGATTCTTTTTATTTTTTGAATTAATGTCAACATGATTAGATTCATTGATTTTAAAAGAAAAAAAATAAAAGCCACTTGACAAAAGTCAAGGTTTTTGTTTATTAAAGAGGTGATGATTTTAAAAGAAGGAATCCTTTGAAAAAAAGGAGAAGGTTTTGAAAATTAAAGAATGGGAAGAGATGAAGGGACTATCCTAAAAAAAATAAAATAAGAAGATAAGGGAAGAAAGATCTAACCAAACTTGATGACATTCCAAATTATGAGCATAAGAGTTCCATCCTTATAAGATAGCAAATGACCAAATAAAGGCTAAATCCAACTTCATGAAGATCAAAGCAAGGGGAAGGGATCCTATAATCTAAATCCAAAATATCCATTCCAATGCTAAGGATAGTAACCAAAAGTCCACAAATTAAAGTCACAAGTATTTTAGAAGTTTAATTCTTTATCAATGATTTTGTGTCCAAATGGACAAAAGGAAAATAACAACACAATAAGAGCAAATAATAAACATGATAGGGATGAATAAAGCATAATAAAGCAAAATAGAATGAAAGCAATAAAAGTGTAAGAAATTAAATGTTAGTAACAAAAGAAATTAAAGTGCAAGAATCTAAATATTAACAATAAAAGTATAATAATATTCACATAATAATGGTATGGTGAACTTAATCAACCACAACATAAAAGAAAGGGCAACCAAAATCGAAGGCAACCGGATCCGCTTAGTATCTTACACTATAGCGATTAATCAAGGCAAACCGAACCGAATTCAATGAAATTTGAAAGGCGATTGGGAGACCCAAAGCACCTACGCATCAAACATTCATAAGTCTCTATTCTAATTGCAATATGATTAAAAACTTTGGGATTACGCGATCAACAAGAGATCCGGTCCACGAAAGTGCAAGTACCCAGTTAGATTTTTATTCCGAAGTCGGGACACATTTAGGTCTATGTTAAGCAATCGCCGAGTAATTTACGAAGTAATTACCCTACAAATGAGGCCGACAACCACCAATTAAGGTGCATAATGTTAGTGCTAATGCATGCTGTAAACACCCCAAATTTGCCCTCACTAAGTTCACACCATGGCTTGTGATCTTTCATATTTGCATTAGTCAAGCATATCATATCATATTGCATTTTTGTTTCACTGCATTAGTTCAAGTTCATCTACATCTAGGGTTTGTGATCTGAGCAATCCAAAGATTCATCTAAGCCACTCCAAAGGTCTCCAATCATTTCAAGAGGGCCCATGTATGTTTTATCATCATTTTATATCCCTCAAAGATCAAGGAAGTCAAGAAATCACAAGAACTGGCAAAGCATGGAAACAGAGCTAGGGTTTCACTACACAGATGACCTAAAATTAGGGTTTTGGTTTCAGAGGCCATAACTCTAAATTGTTTGGTCATTCTTGTTTCTAATGGTCTCAATATGTTATAAGGATCATTTGTACCAAGTTTGATGAAGAAATTCATTGTGGAAGTCATCTGTTCACTGGGTAACTTCTTGAGCAAGTCAGAGCAAAATCAGGGCATCTGAGGCCCCCAACACGGGAACCAAAGTGGATTTTTCATCAAATTGAAGTTATATGATCTTTATTTGATCATTGAAGTGCTTGGAAGTTCACAAAATTGAAGAAAAGTGAGCTAAACCAAAAGTTGCCAAAAATGGAAATGACTTGTAATGTAAACTTTCCATTTTGGGAAAGTTTTTCAACCTCCTCTTTCTCAACCAAAAATGCTTTAAATGGAAAATTGTTGGTCATGAAAGTTGTAGATTAGATCATTCCTTTTTCAAAAAGTACAAGAACAAGTTCTAATTCATTATGGAACTCAAGTTATAATCTTTCAAAGTTAGCAAAAATCCTATAATTTTCAAGAATGCACCAAAGAGGGATTTTTGCTAAACCACTTGCCAAGCATTTTTGTGACCTCTAATACACTTCTATGCATCATACCAACATATTACATTGCCTAAAGATCATAATTGCCCAAAGAACCATGCTATTTCATGTCTTGCACTTCAAGAATTTCAAAAGGGGCCAAACTTTCTCAAATTTGCAAAAGAGCATAGAACCTTTCACAAACTTGCTGCATCACCACAAAACCAATTCTATGGCTCTCATTGATCAAAGCTGAGGCCAGACATGCCCTTGTACCATCTCTGAACCAGCCCATACCTCAAGGACAAGCTTTGTTGACTTTTTTGCAAGAAGCCCATACCAATCACCATAGGCCACAACCACTTCTCTGACCTATCACAACTTGTTATGTGGATCAAACCCAAGCCATAACACACAACATGCCAGCCAAAAACTTCAGATTGCCCAAGTTCCCAAAATCACTCCATTTTGCAAAAGCATTCGAAACTCTCAGCTCACATACTAAAACTCAAAACTTCTTTCGCAAAACAACTCAGCATCACAAGAGGACCATTTCCCACCCTTCATTGCAACCAAAAACACCCCATAGCCAAAACACGATTTCTGACCAGTAAGAGAGAAAGCTCACAAACCAGCCATAACAAACTTCCTCCAAGCATCAAAGCATCATCAGGAGGATCATTGGAGTCGTTTTGAACCAAAGAGGAGGCCAAACAGCTTAGTTTGAGAAAGGTTCACTTCAGGTAACCTCAAGAACAAATTTTCCAGAAATGAAATTTTAAGTTCTTAGATTGTTCCTTATGCTTTGCTGATGATCTTGATGTATTTAGTTTTGAAAATGATCAAGTATTGAGTATGTATTGAACCTCTGAATTTTCTGTGTTATTTTCCATTTGCTTTCGATCCGTGATCCTGAGTGAAAATTAATTGTTTTTGTTTGTGGATTCTTGTTCCTTGATGCTTGTTGAGTGATTCCGGAGCTTTAGAGGGCCTGGGGTGAGGTTTTAGGGAGTTTCAGGGGAGGAGGCTGCCGGGGAAGACGACCAGAGCTCTTCTCCGGTGGCCTGAGAGTGATTAAGGGGCTAATTAGGTTTAGGGCAGAGTTTAAATGTGAGCCCTTGGATTTGATCTGCCCGCGTGTTTGGATGGCCTGGATTAATTGTTAAAACCCTAATCTTTTAATTAATTTAATTAATTAGGTTTAATTAATAAAAATGCCAGATTGAACCACAACCCTAGGATTACAGGCGTAGTCAAGGCAAATCCCCCAGCTTTGAATGTGAACCATCAGATAAGCATACTTTTGTTTAATTCATATTTTTATTCATTTAAATCCATTTGTTTTGCATATTTTACTAAAAATACATAGAAATCCCAAAAAATATTTTCCTTCTGCATTTTGATTTCAAATAATTTTCTCCACCCAAAAATATTTTTATTTTTATTTTTTGCATTAAAAAACCATTTTAAAAATATTTAAATGTTTATTTTAATTAATTAATGGAAATTAATTAATTAAAATATCATTTATGTTTCTGAAAAATCCAAAAAAAATTCACATTGCATCTTAGGACATTTAGAAACATTGTCAAACCATTCATACAAATTTCTTTTTGGTTTTGAATCAATTTTGACATTTTTCTTTGAATTTAGGGTTCATAAAATCCCATTTTTGAACTCTAACTTCAAGAATTCTTTTTTACCTAACCATGAAGGGTTTGACATTGGTTCTTTTTGAATTGATCTTCATGTGACATGTAGTATCTAGCATATTTTTGTCACAAATTTATCTTGCATTTTCCATTTGATTTTCATTTTTCCTCATAAGGTACCTTAAAACCCTAGATAACTTAAAAAAATCACAACTTTCTTTAGGTTAAGAGTTAGAACTTATCCTTTGGGGTGTGATATCATATGGGGTGAGGGTTCCTTTGAGCTCATTTTCAATTTTTTATCATGTCATTTGCTTCTGTTTTTTGACTTTTGCATCTCATGTTGCATTAAAACCCTAATTTCTCATGTTCATTTGCATTCATCTTGCATATGCATCCATTCATGAACTTTCCATGAAATTTCTTGCATCCACATGACATCTAAGACATCATAGGACACATTAGAATCATGATTGACCATTTCTTCATCCATTTTCTATGATGTGCATTCATTTCATTCCATGAACTTTCATGTGCTCTCATGTTTCCTACATGCTTCATTTGCATTCTCATCTCTTGTATGAACATTCATAACACTTGACATATCTTTGCATCATCTCATAGCATCATTTGCATCAAGTATTTGCTTATCGTTTTGGTTTGCATCTTTGAATACATTCCATTTTCACTTCATTCCTTTCTTTATGCTAACCATTTGAGGTGGTATGTACTTTGAGATGTGAATTTGCCTTCACTTCTCATTTCTCTTCTCATTCTCCTTTTGCATCCTTGCTGAATTTTCTTTTGCTTTAGAGTGAGCTTGTTCATTCATGTTCATTCATTCACTAAGACAATAGCTTGTAACTTGGGCCTTGCATTAGGGTTCTAATTCTTCCTTAATTGGTTAAGAAGGACTAACCCTAGTGTTAATGGACAAGTCCCCCTCAAGTTGTATTACAAACCATAAAATTCACTTCTTAATCTCACCATTAACTAAAATCCACTTTAATAAAGGTTTGTTTTGTCATGAGGTTAATCCCTAATCATGGATTAAGTTGAGGTATCTTCCTCAGCTTAAATGTGCTCATCTATTATCCTTCTATTGGGATGGTGTAATGGGTCCATTAAATCCTTGATTATGGCTTAAACTCATTACTTAACACTAAACAAAAATACCAAAAACATCTAAATAATCACAAGTAGGTTAATGATCTTAATCCTACATCATGGTAATTAAGTTTGAGGTGTTTATCTCCTACTTAAGGTATTCTCATTATCCCTAATCAAAGGGAGGATATGATGACTTTTTTAACCCTTGGTTTAGGCTTAAGCTCATTAACTTATGACAAACACCAAAAAACAATAAAAGATTGAAAACATAAAAAAACAAACAAAAATCGTCTCCTCTGGGATTCTTTTCTCATCATCTTCACTCACAAACGAGAACTCGCTTCTTCCGTCTAATGCAAGACAGTTAGCACCTGAGCCAGACAGGTCATACACTTGAGCATATACAAGCAAGAAGTTCATCAGTCAATTTATCTTTCAGTCTCTTTGAGTCAAACTATGGTGTTCTGACTTCCTCATTGCACGAGAGGATACGTAGGCATAACTTAACTATTATCGAACAAAAGTCTTTGTCTCTCCCCCCCATTTCAGCATTATTCTTATAAGCCTCATTCCTGAGCATTTCACTTCACTTTCTTGCACTAACACCTATACATTCTTTTCCAGCTTTTACACATAGATAGCACAGACACTACCCCTTTAAACACAAACTTTCAAGCGTGGATCCCGTCGAGTACGACGGACAATCTGGGTGCTAATACCTTCCCAGGTTGTAACCAACCCCCTTTCTCAGTTTCTCTGGTTCACGACCGTCTTATCCATATATTTTTCTAGGTTTATGCAACATTACCTTTCCTTCGGGATAAAAATGCCTAGTTGGCGACTCTTTTCACTTCATTTTCATTTCTCTCTTTCGCCGGCCGTTCGCGGTTGTGCCGGGATGCAAATCTTCGGGAGCGACACATGCAAGATAAACGATATGTAAATTGTTATCCGGATGCGACACCGCACAAAAATAAAGGTGAATACCAAATTGAGCCGCACTTATGGTATTCTTCCATCCTTAAGTTCTATCACTCATCTTGGTGGATTCAAGCATGAAAATGTATCACTAATGCAAAGTACCTTAAATGAATTGAATAATCCACTTAAAGGTAGTTTTGAATTAATGAACATTAACTACTCTAATCTACACCCAAAGTTCATTGAAATTAAGGAGAAATCACTCCCAAAAGTGCTTCCCAAGGTAAAAATAAAAAGGAGGAAGAAGAAGAAGAAAGAGGAACCAAAAAGGGGCTTGAAACAAGCCAAATACATCATTTTGACTTGTTTTAACCGGTTAACCAATTGGTTAACCGGTTAACGCAAGAAGATTTTGAATATCTATGCTGCTTTTAAACTGGTTAACCGGTTAACCAATTGGTTAACCGGTTAACGCTGTACCAGAGGCTGAAAAATGAAGAAAATTCAGCATGATCCATTTTGAAACCTTTTCTCAAACATTGGATGATCATGATCTGAATTTGCATGAATTTTAAAACCAAAATACAGTGGAATCCCTGTAATCAAACAACAAATAAAGATCCAAAGGATCTAGAAACAAAAGCACCAAAGGTCTACATCTTGAATGTTGATGGTGAAAATGGGTTTATGGAGGAAGATGAATTACCAAAAGCTCTTCTTCAAATTGGACCAACACAAGCTTAGATCAACTGAAATTGATGAACAAAAGAATGAAAGGATGAAGGTTTAGCTCAAGTTAATCAAGAATTCAATGTGAATTCTTGATAACTTCAAAAGAAAGAAAGGTGAGCTTTGGATAATTTTGGTGTTGGGGGAGTATTTTGCAAGAGGTTTTGTGGCTATCAAAAGCTTGTGGAATGAATGAAATTGTGGTCCTATTTAAAGGCCTTATGTATGGAAATTTGGTGGAATGGAGCTTTCTTTGGTAATTTGAATTTAGGTTTGGTAATTGGAATTTTGGTGGGAAATGGAAAAGAGTGGTGATTAATGAGGGTTTATGGTAGGAAATGATCAAATTGATGTAGAGAAATCAGAAACCAATAGATCTAGAATATTCCAATTAAATCAATGATCTAAGGGTGCTGAATTTGAATAAAAAATTCAAATTTCGCACTGGTTAACCGGTTAACCAAGCTGAAATTTGAAATTTTTATTCAAACATGGTTGCTTGGTTGTTTCGGCCCGATTCTTCTTGTGCGTCGAAGAAATGAACATATGAACCTTGGAAATCCTTTGAATGAATCAATTAACTTGGGAAATCCTTGATCGGATAAAAATTTGAATTATTTGTGGATCAACTTCAACTTTTGTCTGCGAAATTTCGCTCGAGCTGCAGGATTGCTATTTTTGGCATTTTCAATGGTTCCTCTTCCTGAAAAAATGTTAGCAAAAGGAAACAAAATATTTTTTGGATTTTGATCAATGGTTAGTAGACATAAACAAATAAAGTAATTAAAGACAACGGTGATCCCCTGCGAGGCAAAAACCTAACCTGAGAATAACCGAGCAACTAATGCGTTCTTGTTTGTATGCAAGATGCAGATGAAAATGCAAAGAAAAACTTAGGGCAAAAATTAGGGTGCAACAGCTGCCCCTATTTAAGTTTCTTCAATCTGAAGATATGAAGATTGACATCTTCGTCTCTGCAAGATGGGAGAGACTTAAATATAGAAAACCCAAATTTTTGTCCTAAGAGAACATGATATGATATGCAAACCCAAGATCTTTGTGGGGAAAACACGACCACCAGAGGAAAGAAAAAGCTTGGGGACACAGAAGAAATATCCTGCCGGGATAAACAAAAGACACCAAAAGAAATACCAGGAAAATAAATCACTGGAAAACCGACTCCACATGGGGGAAAAGAAAATATGATATAATCAAGGCAACAGGGTTAAACGGGAAAGAGTAAATACTTTTCCAGGGAACAATAACCAATCAAAATATTCGAGTCCAAAAATGGAGGAATACCGAGTTGGAACAGAATCATCAACTACCGATTTACTGGGTAGGAAAACAAGGGACTCGACTATCAATTTATTGGATAGGAGAAAAAATAAGAGGGATAACCTCCACTACCTTTTACTGGGTAGGAAAACCTCAACTACCTGATTTACTGGGTAGGATCACAACAAAGGGGAACAACTTTTATTACCTTTTCACTGGGTAAAAAGAAGAACTCTCAACTACCGAATTGAATGGGTAGGAGTACAAGCAAAAGAGCTTGATTAATTTGGTAATATTACCCACTATAAACAAATTGATAGCTTAATTCCAAAGTAATATACTCAGGTTGGAGAAAATATTGCCCACTATCAAACAATGATAGCTTAATTCCAAAGCAAACATTACTCATCAAAGGGGACCAAAATTCAATCCAAGAACAAATTGGAGAGAAACGGTCAAATAAGACTCATCCCGAGGAGGAAATATCTCAATTGGGGAAGTTCCATCCAGATAATAACCCGGGGAGGAAACTGAATCAAAATCATCCACGAGAAGCAAACTCAGTGGGGAAATAGAAAGGATAAACATTTTCTGCTTAAGGGTTGACACTCTAAACTTGAGAGGAAAACCACACACACACTCTGTGGGGAAAAATCACACCAAAGAGCGGGGAACATAGATGAATGCAAGAATGCAAGAAAATGATGTTATGCTTATGCGTATGAATATGCGTATGCATATGCTGACAAAACAGACATAAAGATAAGCAATGGGTGACATAAACACCACAAAAACCGGATACTCGGCTAACCAGGGCAATAAGGTCGGGGACCATGCTGGAGATTCGATTCGAAATCCCGCAGGGGAATATCAAAAAAACATCAACAGAATAAAATCCTACTACAAGGCATAACTTAGACTGGGAAAACAAATGCTAGGGATCCAGTCCACAAAGCAATCTTCAAGAATCCATAAAAGGATAACATCAGAAAATTCCACTCTGAGAGGATAACATATCGGAGATACACAACAACACAAAATCTTCCACTCTTTGGGGGAAAAGGGAAATGTCCCTGTTAAACTCTGATGGGGATGAATATCTTTAAAAATCTGTATGGGGAAATGAAGTAAAGATTTACCAGTAAAGCATAGCCTACTGGAGTATCAAACATCAATCATCAACTCTGCATAGGGATACCAACCTACTGAGGAAAGGTAATGATCTGCCGAGGGTGGGAAGAACTTCCACGATCCATGCTGGGGACAAAAATGTTCTTAATCAAACTCCTACAGGGAATAATCATCATACTATTTCAGCTCCATTTGGGGAAAGAATTATATCACTCTCACTCTGCTTGCGGAAAGAGTGCAAAACTTGCCAAAGATCAAAAATAGAGATCTGCTGGAAACCATCACACGCAGACTTACTGGGGATCTATGAAAATCTTCCATCACTGAACGTTTGGACTTTTCGACCCACGAGGGAATACCAGAAATTAACATCATAGCAAATCACAATTACGAGGGATTTTAAATCAATAATCACCAACAGGTAAAAGAAAACCTCTAAACTGATTGATATACCCATACTTCTACTGAGGGATGCAACTAACTTATGTTGAGGAGAAAAGACTTGGTCGGGGCTTCCAAGACTTTTCAAGTAAAGGGTAAACTGCTGAGGAAGAGATTGAAACTCAGCTGGGGATTTTCTAGGATATTAACAACTCTTCTGGGGGAAAGGAACAGAATTAAGAGTATTTACAATCCTTGCTCATGCTAGTTGATGGGGAACAAAACATCATTAACATCGACATGCCAGGACCAATAAAAAATTCCTTAAGGACACAAACGGATCAAACCCTGCTTTGGGAGAGTCAAATTACACACATCCGGACTTTACCATCCCTGGAATCACTATTGATATCCTTTCTTTGTTCACAAATCAAGAGAAAATGTTTTTATAATTTTCAAAGATTAAATTTATTAAATTTGTTTCAAAAATCATCATCAACAATAAATTGAAATTTTGTAAACAAAAACAATATAAAGAGTTTCAAACAATTGGATAACAACACTAATTTATTGATAGAATGGTAGTCAGCAAATTGCGGGACTCCATGGATCATTACAAGTTTAAAAAATGGTAAATACATGGAAAAGGGATACATTGAAATACAATGATCACTATTCTCCCTATCAACTTTGAATTCCACTGTGCCCAAAACTTCAATCAAGGATGAGTAAATAAGAATCTTTGATGGGCAATGCTTCTGAAGGATAGAATCTGAAATCCTCGGTCGCTATAAGTGATCCAACCTGTCGATGCAGTTACTTGCCATGATCCCTAACTTTTTCCTAGATTTCCCTTTCGGGTTTTCAATCTACCGGGATAATTATTTCTGTTTTTGTCTCTAATTTTTTCCTGGACAGCCCTTTCGGGTTTTCAATCCACCGAGACGCTCATTTTTTCCTAAGCCTCCCTTTCGAATTTTTAACTTAGCGAGTTGTTCTTTTATTTTTTAGGCAAAGTATTTCTTGACTGCATCCACATTCACAGAACGAGTGATCTCCCCACCATCCATAGTTGCAAGAATTAATGAACCGCCATAGAAGGCTTTCTTGACAACATATGGGCCATCATAGTTCAGAGTCCACTTGCCCCGAGAATCTGTAATGAAATACTGGATCTTTTTGAGCACGAGGTCGCATTCTCTGAATACACGAGGTTTGACCTTCTTGTCTACAGATTTCTTCATTCTTTGCTGGTACAACCGACCATGACACAAAGTTGTTATTCTCTTTTCTTCAATCAAATTCAACTGATCAAATCTACTCTGACACCATTCAGTCTCAGTCAACTTGGCTTCCATCAGAACTCTCATTGATGGGATCTCAACCTCGACGGGGAGCACTGTTTCTGTACAATAAACAAGTGAGAAAGGGGTTGCCCCTGTTGAAGTGCGGAGAGATGTACGATACCCATGCAAAGCAAAAGGGAGCATCTCATGCCAGTCCTCATATGTCACAACCATCTTCTGAATGATCTTCTTAATGTTCTTATTCGCAGCTTCAACAGCCCCATTCATCTTCGGTCTATAAGGAGAAGAATTATGGCGTTGAATCTTGAATTCTTCACAAAGCTCTTTCGTCATCTTATTATTCAAATTTGAACCATTATCAGTAATGATTCTATTCGGAACACCATATATGCAGATAATCTTATTCTTGATAAACCGAATCACAACTTGCTTGGTCACATTAGAATACGATGCCGCTTCCACCCACTTGGTGAAGTAGTCAATTGCCACAAGAATAAAACGATGTCCGTTCGAAGCCTTGGGTTCAATCATACCAATCATATCAATTCCCCACATAGAGAAGGGCCATAGGGAAGAAATTACATTGAGATAAGTTGGTGGCACATGAATCTTATCAGCATACACTTGGCACTTATGGCACTTTTTCATATACTTGCAACAATCAGATTCTATTGTCAGCCAATAGTAACCTGCTCTCAACATCTTTTTAGCCATTGCATGCCCATTAGCATGAGTACCAAAAGATCCTTCATGAATTTCTTTCATAAACATGTCTGCTTCATGTCTATCCACGCATCTGAGCAAGACCATGTCAAAATTCCTCTTATAAAGCACATTCCCATTCAGGAAGAAATTGCCTGCCAATCTTCTCAAAGTCCTCTTATATTTATCGGATGCCCCAAGTGAGTATTCCTGACTCTGAAGAAAAAATTTAATATCATGATACCAAGGCTTGTCATCATGAACCTCTTCAACTGCAAACACATGAGCTGGTCTTTCAAGTCTCATCATCCTGATCATGGGAACATCATTCCATTGGTGCACCTTTATCATAGCAGCTATAGTTGCTAAAGCATCTGCCATCTGATTTTCATCACAAGATACATAATGAAACTCAAATTTAGTGAAGAAAGTTGATATCCTCCTGGTATAATCTCTATAAGGGATCAAGTGGGGTTGATGAGTTATCCACTTACCCTTGATCTGATTGATTACCAAGGCAAAATCTCCACACACATCAAGATGCTTAATCCTCAGATCAATAGCTTCCTCAAGACCCATAATACAGGCTTCATACTCAGCTTCATTATTGGTACAAGGAAAAGTCAACCTCGTAGCAAAAGGAATATGTGAACCATGGGGAGTAATGATCATTTCCCCAATTCCTCTCCCTCGTGCATTCACAGCACCATCAAAAACTAAACCCCATCAAGATCCAGGCTTCGGCCCTTCCTCAATCAAAGGTTCATCACAATCTTTCATTTTCAAATACATCACATCCTCATCTGGAAAATCAAACTTGATTGGCTGGTAATCATCAATCGGTTGATGTGCCAAATGGTCATCCAAGATACTAATTTTTATAGCTTTTTGAGCTCGATATTCAATATCATATTCTGACAACAACATTTGCCAACGAGCAATCCTCCCAGTCAAAGCAGGCTTTTCAAATATATACTTGATCGGATTCATTTTAGAGATAAACCAAGTTGTATGATTCAGCATATACTGGCCAAGACGCTTTACAACCCAAGCTTGGGCACAACAAGTTTTTTCAAGCATGGAGTACCGAGACTCACAATCAGTGAATTTCTTATTCATGTAGTAAATTGCATATTCCTTTCTTCTAGATTCATCTTGCTGACCAAGCACACAACCCATGGAATCTTCCAACACAGTCAAGTACATGATCAACGGTCTTTCTTCCACCGGAGGAGACAAAATAGGAGGTTCAAGAAGATATTCTTTGATACTTTCAAACACCTTCTGACAATCATCTATCTAGACACAACCTTTGTCTTTCCGAAGCAACTTGAAAATCGGAGCACATGTGGCAGTCATGTGAGAGATAAATCTCGAAATATAATTCAAACGGCCCAAGAATCCTCTTACTTGCTTTTCAGTTTATGGAGCAGGCATTTCCTAAATAGCTTTCACTTTATCAGGATCAACTTCAATGCCTCTTTGGCTGACAATGAAACCTAACAACTTTCCAGAACGTACACCAAATGTGCACTTGTTCGGATTCAAACTGAGTTTAAACTTCCTTAACCTTTGAAACAACTTCATCAAATGTTCAACATGACCCTCTTCAGTCCTCGACTTAGCGATCATATCATCAACATATACCTCAATTTCTTTGTGCACCAGCATTCTTCAATCCAAAAGGCATCACTCTGTAGCAGAATGTTCCCATGGTGTAATAAATGTGGTCTTTTCCATGTGTGCCATCTTTATTTGATTATAACTGGAAAATACATCCATAAAGGAGAACACATCAAACTTAGCCGTATTATCTACCAACACATCAATGTATGGCAATGGAAAATCATCTTTTGGACTGGCTTTATTCAAATCTCTATAATCAACACACATTCATACTTTTCCGTCTTTCTTTGGAACAGGCACAATATTGGCCACCCATTGAGGATAATTAGATGTCACAAGAAAACCTACATCAATCTGCTTTTGAATTTCCGCTTTGATCTTTACTGCCATATCAGGATGAGTTCTTCTCAACTTTTTCTTCACAGGTGGACATTCAGGCTTCAGCGGAAATCTATGCTCCACAATATCAATATCAATACCTGGCATGTCTTGATATGACCAAGCAAACACATCAACATATTCCCTAAGAAGCTCTACAATCCTTTTCTTAACATTAGGACCAAGCAATGCTCCAACTTTGACTTCTTTCTTATCATCTTCAGAACCCAAGTTGACTATCTCTATAGACTCTCCATGAGGCTGAATAACCTTCTCCTCGTGATCAGGAAACCGAGAAATTTCATCAGGAACCTCTTCAACATCCTCTTCCTCAGCTCCAAACACAGGGAATTCAAAGTTGGGAGTGGGCATAGGATCATTGTTTTCAATGGGTTTATCAATCAATCTGCATAATGATTTTATTTTAATTTTAGAGTATGAACAAAAGTGCAAACATTATGCAGATAAACAATGGTTATTATTTTGGGTTTTTTATGTTACCATTTTTCAGAATAAAGCAAAAAGAAAAACACATAAGGAAATAACAAAATAACATTTTATTGATGTTGATAAAATTTAAAACAAAGCCCGACAAACATCACTTTCACCTTGGGCAGAGTGAAAGGATTTTTTGAAAGAAAATAAAACAAATTACTTTGAATCATGAACAATAAAAGGAACATCAACAACAATCCAGTTCTTGCAAATTTTTCTGTGCGTAACATAGTAAGGCATTTCTTCATCTTCATCATCTTCAATGATGGCAGCAATGGAATGATCGTTGATAAACCCAACACTTCAGAATCCTTCCTGGATAGTCTTCGGGTCATGGAGAGCCACAACTGGTGTAAAACCAATACCAAATCCTTCTTTATTGTCGACAACATCAATAACTCGTCCCCAACCGTCAGATCGACCAGTTTCAACCACGCGTAGAGCATCCTTGAGAGAAGACATAGGCATGACATTCTTCTTAGAAGCATTATCAACTACAGAAAGAGCCTGAAATGAAGTTCCCACATCTTCTTCAGCATCAATATAGGAGAAAGATGACAAATTTCTCACTAGCATCGCCTTTTCACCACCAATAGTCACTAATTTCCCATCTTTCACAAAATTCAGCTTCTGATGGAGAGTAGATGTCACAACTCCTACCTTATGAATCTAGGGTCTTCCAAGGAGACAACTGTAAGCGGGACTTATATCCATTACTTGAAAAGTAATTTGGAATATAAATGGTCCAATAAGAATAAGAAGATCCACTTCACCAATCACTGTCTTCTTCGATCCGTCAAAAGCATTCACAATAATCCCACAATGACCCAGTATTAACCAGCACTTTAGACATAACATCTTCCTGACAGTTCACTGAAATATGCAGAGCCAAATTATGGTTCCTTCCTTCTTCAGGAAAATCATCATCACAGAAACTCAGATTGTTGCATGATGTGATATTAGCCACAATGATATCAAATTGATCAACAATCACATCATGGTCAACATAAGCTTGATCAAGAATCTTCTGCAAAGACTGCCTATGAGCCTCGAAGCACATCAAGAGTGATAAAACTGATATCTTCGACGGAGTATGAAACAACTGCTCAGTAACATTGTACTCGCTCCTCTTTATCAATTTTAACACTTCACTTCACTATCACCGAATTGGCCTGATCGGCAACAACATCCATAATCTGTTTACTCGCACTTATATCTTCAACTCTCTTCGGAGGATCTGAAGCATAAACTCTACCACTTCGAGTAACCTTTGTCACATCAGCAATGCTAACCACAGACCTTGGAGAAGGAATAGGAACTTCCTTACCATTTTCTATCATCGTAGCATTATACCGATACGGAACAGCTTTATCAGACTCATATGGCATTGGACCTGGAAAATTGATCACCAAAGGAGTAACAACATTATTGCGGCTATAAAAAAAAACCACCTTCTCAGGAACAACCTTCTCAGGAATATTAAACTAAGGCACAATAACGTTCACTTCATTTTCATACTCATCTCTTTTTGCTGTCACCTCTATCAACTTATCGTCCATCATCGTTTGAATGTCTCTCTTAACAATCACGCAACCACGAGGGTTCACCGAGCAAATGCAACAACCAGCATAATTGTGATCAATATCATGATATTCACTTAAGAAATCATTCATCTTAACCAAAGACCTTCGAATAAGGCGGACCTCATAAATCTTGAACAAACCAGGACAACCATCAACCATATTCACAAACGTATTACCATGCTTCAGAAGCGGATTTGTCTTCACATTTGGATTAACATCATTGAAGGACAGAACATTGCTCCTTATCAATATTTGCACTTCAAACTTCAAGGGATAACAGTTCTCAACATCATGCCCTGTGGCACCTTGGTGGAAAGAACAATGAGCCTCTGGCTTATACCACCATGGGATAGACTCTGGAACTGGAGGTGGAGAACGTGTTTGCACAAGATTCTTCACAATCATAGATGGAAGAAAATCCGCATACAACTTTGGAATGGGGTCAAAGCTTGGCTTAGCACGAACCTGTTGATTACCACCTTGTTGCATAGAAGGCGGTTGATAACGTGACTGATACTTTGGAGCTACTAGCACAGTTGGAGTCACATTAATCACCGGAGTTACAAAAGCTACATGCAGCTGATGACGATTCTCACGACCACGAGGTCTTCTGTAACTTTCACGAGACACAACATTAGTCTCACCTTCTTTCTTTTTACCAAAGTTGAACTTCCTAGAGCTCAAGCCTGCACTACTATCTTGGCTCAATCGTCCCTCACGAACACCTTCTTCTAAATGCATCCCCATACTCACCATTTCAGTGAAATCAAAAGGAGAACTTGCTATCATCTTCTCATAGTAGAAAGAACCTAAAGTATTTAAAAAGATCTTCGTCATCTCTTTCTCTTCTAGAGGAGGAACAATCTGAGCTGCTAGCTCGTGCCATCTTTGCGCGTACTCTTTGAAAGTCTCTTTGTCCTTCTGGGACATAGCGTGAGTATGATCTCTGTCTGGTTCCATATCAACATTATACTTGTATTGCCTAACAAAAGCCTCTCCCAAATTATTGAAAGTCTTGATTTGGCTACTATCCAAACTCATGTACCATCTCATGGCAGCACCAGTCAAATATCTTAAAAATAATGAATCAGCAGCTGATCCTTGTCTGTCTGAGCAGACATCTTCCTAGCATACATAGTCAAATGACTCAAAGGACAAGTGTTTCCTTTATACTTCTCAAACTCAGGCAACCTAAATTTGTACGGAACTTTGTCATTAGAAACCATGCAAAGATCATAAGCATCTTTTCCAAACAAATCCTTATGCTTCAAGGCTCTCATCTCCTTTTGTATCTCAGAAAAACGACCTTGAAAATCATCAAGTCTTTCAATCACACCCGAACCTTCACTGGGCTCAGCATGGTAAATCAATTCATCATGGTGCGGAATAGTGTGCATCACAGGCGGTGTAGTAGTCATCACTGGCGGAAGAGTATTAAATGCAGTAGTCTCAGGAGGAGGAGGGTGATAACCAGCAGGAATGAAATCAACCGGCATGCCCCACGGTGTACTAGCAGGCATGCGATAGCAAGGAGAAAGGTCAGTCTCAGCAGGAATTGATGCAGTAACAATTTCAGAGATGACTATATTATGAACAGGAGAATTAGGAAGAGGTGGTTGATTCTGAGCATCCACCAGGCTTTCCATCATGGCAATAACTTTTTCCAAACTTTCCCTCAGATATGCAACTTCTTCGCGCAACTCGCGATTCTCTTGTTGTAAGGTTTCCGAAATCTTCTTTCAATTAGCTCGAGTATCAACTTTGTGAGTCAGCTTGACAGGAGAACTGAATGAAGACCAAGAAACAACATAAGATCCCTGGACAACACTCAAAAAGCAAAGACAAATGCGGGTATGATGCATGGTATGCGTATGCAAATGCAAAGATTTCAAAGGACCATAAGATAAATTGCAATATTTATAAAGAAACACTTTTTGAAGTACTTAAAGCTCAATCTCATTAAAATCAAAGTAAGGATTACAAGTGAAGTACAAGCCTCAACAATCCTAATACATGAGAGAGAAAGTAAACTAGGCCTAGGGGATCACATTCGAAGAAGATTCGAATCATGGATGGTACTTCATGCGAATCCTCTTAATCTCTTTCTTGTAACGATTCTCCATGTCTTCCTTATCCTTCAGCAACTGGTCAATAATGGCCTTCCAAGCACCTGACGTAGGAGGAATGGTTGAGGAAAGTAAATCCTCTCCTGGCCTCTTCGTAACACGCAACTCAAGTAACTCAATGAGATCATCATTCTCCTTCAGTTGCTCTTGCATCATAGTCTTCTCAAGTAGCCATTCTTCTTTCTCTTTCTTCATCTTGTCCAACTCTTCTTGAAGAGAAGCCTTCTCATCAATGGGAGGAAGAAAACATGGAAAGCTTCAAAAGGACAAAGCATCGGTCAGAATCAACCTTCTTCAGAAAGCAAGATAAGAAGAACGTCAAGGTCATACAGGTCATAGCCAAGGAAGTTCAATGGAGCGTCGTCGTCAACATTGCCAACACTTTTATTTTCTCAATTTACAACAATCTCCTCATTTCAGGGGATTTATTTCTTTGACTGTATTTTCCAATTAAGGGCACCCAAATTAATAAAATCAGATTTTTCAGTCACACCTCATTTTGTACATTTTTGTTTCGTTTGCAAAATGTCCAATATTCATAATACAACACTTGCATAAAACAAATGAGCCATTTTTATGAATGCTTGCAGGAAATATATTACTTTCAGGAAAGTCTAACTCCTATGAGGGAATCCGGTTAGGGATGCCTCGGGATACTTGTGCGTTTCTTTTGTCTTAACAGGTTACAGGTATTCAATACACAGCATGGGGCATGTCAAGCATTGAATCCCCAACATGTTACTCCCAGAAGTTATCTCCTCTCTAAGAAGGACCTCCCGAGCAATACTTGACAACTCATCCTCAGCAAAGTTAATGAAACTGCCCCCACAGAGTTTCCATTCTTTCCCCAAAAGAGCAATGCCTGAAGCCCATCCCCGACAAAGTGGCTGAAGTTTCCTTCTCCCCAGCTGAGTTTTCCTTACGGATAGATCTACCATTGATCTATTCCTACAAGCAGAGTTCTCCCTCCAGACGGATCCATCAGTGATCTCTCCCACCAGTCGGGTTGTTCCTCCAAGAAGATCAGCCAAAGATCTTTATCCACGCAGGATCCGAGACCCGGATCAGTCTCTCCCCTTTTCATAATCATGGCATTTGCATCATATTCACCAAATAAGCGCAGCATTCCGTCTAAAACGGAGCATTACGGCAAAAATCAAACATTTGCATGATCACAAGCCAGGTTCGAGCCAGTCACCTGCAATATTTCATCAACAATATACAAAATACATCCCTTGTACATAAAAGCCAAAACATCCCCTTTTTCACTCTCAATTACAAATACTTGTTCATAACACGCTCTTTTCGACACCCGTCTGTGTCACCTTATCCCCACAGGTCGCCCGAACACCTTCTGCAAGCAGACACTTGTCCATAACAGGTTCTTCTTGACACTCGCCCGTGTCATCTTAATCTCCCCACAGAAAGCCAAAGCATCTCCTTTGCACTCTCAAAATAGGTGTCTGTTTATATTTATACATATTTGACACTCGTCCATGTCATACCTTCCCCAGCAAGTCGAACATTCGTCCGTGTCTTGCACATACTTCACCAACGAATCAATACTCACTTATACTTATACAAAAGGCTTTGATACTCGTATGTATCTTGTTTATATCACTCCTCAACAGATTCGACACTCGTTCGGGTTCCTTGTTAACCAGTTGATACGTGTCCGTAGTCTTTGAACACGCGTCAACGTTTGTTTCTACCGATACTCGTCTGTATCATGGTCCTAAGGATGGTCGTCCGCATCTTTAATCTATACACAGCTTCAAACACTTATATCTTTTATCCTTGGAAGCGTAAACACTCGTCCATGTTTACCACTCCCCAGTAAGTCGCCAACAAAACAACTTTCTATTATCCAACATTTGTCCTATGTCGGGATACTTTTGGCGGCCGTCCCCTGCCAGGTGATCGTCCTTCACCTTTGGATGATCGTCCTCATCCTCTCCCTAGTGGAATCTCCATCATTGGAACCATCTATCCGACATTCATCCTATGTCGTGATACTTTTAGCAGCCGTCCCCTGCTAGGTGATCGTCCTTCACCTTTTGATGATTGTCCCTCATCATTTTATCCGATGGTTGTCCCCATTGTAAATCTTGTCATCCTACATTCATCCTATGTCGTGATAATCCCCGAGAGCAGCCGTACCCTGCAAGGTGATCGTCATTCACCTCTTGATGAACGTCCTTCATCATGCTTATCCGATGGCCGTCCCCATCGTCGACCTTTTTTATCCGACATTCGTCCTATGTCGTGATAAAGAGCAGTCGTCCCCTTCTAGGTGATCGTCCTTCACCTTTGATGACCGTCCCTCATCATTATTTGATTTATTATTTTAACCGATGACTATCCCCATCGTTGTTTACTTTAAATTCCAAATCCCGGTGGCCGTCCCCATCATTGCTTTTTCTCATTATTCTAACCCCCAGAGAATTTTATTTCTTTACCCGATGGCCGTCCCCATCATGATCTCTTTATTTCCCCAGCTTGTCGGCCGTCCCCGTCATTGCTTTACTTACCACTTTATCCCCAATAGTCGTCCTCTGCTCGATGTTCGTCCTCCATCATTTTCATTTGATAATCAAACTATACTAACTTTTACAATTTATATCCCTTTTCTTCTTCTCCCCAGCGAGTGCAAATTTCGGACTGTCTTTGGTTTTCAACCACAAGTTATCTTGTTTGTCTGTTAAGCCAGGCGCTTACATCCCACACAGCTAACTCATGATTGAATAGGGGCAGCTGTAAACACCCCAAATTTTCCCTCACTCTTTATCACACCATTTCTTGTGATCTTTCATTTTTGTTTTAACATAAGCATTACATCTCATATTGCATTTTTGTTTCACTGAATAGTTCAAGTTCATCTGCATCTAGGGTTTGTGATCTGAGCAATCCAAGAATCCATATGAGCCATCCCAAAGGTATCAAAGCTTTCCAAGAGGGTCAATGTGTTTTCTATCATCATATTATGCTCCTCAAAGTTCATGAAAGTCAAAAGATCACAAGAACTGGCAAAGGCATGGAAGCAGAGCTAGGGTTTTCACTACACAGATGACCAAAATTAGGGTTTTGGTTTTAGAGGCTTTAACTCCAAATTTTTGGGTCATTCTTGTTTATAATGTTCTTAAAATGTTATAAGGATCATGTTTACCAAGTTTGATAAAGAAATTCATTGTGAAAGTCATCTGTTCACTAGGTAACTTCCTGAGCAAGTTAAGTCAAAATCAGGGCATCTAAGGCCCCCAACAATGGAACCAAAGGGGTATTTTCATCAAATTGAAGTTCAATGATCTTTATTTGATCTTATAAGTGGTTGGAAGTTCACAATATTGAAGAATTTTGAGCCAATTGCAAACTTGCCATTTTTGAAAATGACTTGAAATGCAAACTTTCCATTTTGGGAAAGATTTTCAACATCCTCTTTCATGACCAAAAATGCTTCAAATGAAAAATTCTTGGGCATGAAAGTTGTAGATTAGGTCTTTCCATTTTCAAAAAGTACCAAAACATGTCTTGATTCATCCTAGAACTCAAGATATGGCCTTTCAAAGTTGGCAAAAATCATATAATTTCAAGTTTCATGACAAAGAGGGATTTTGCATTTTGGCATGTTCAAGCATTCTAATGACCTCTAATGTGCACAAATATGTTATAACATGTCAAAGAAGCTTCAAAAGATCAGAATTGGACTTTGAATCTAGGGTTTTCATGGCTTGTGATCCAAGAAACACCAAAGAGGGAAAGTTGCAAAATCTATGCCATCTCATGATCCAAGCCTTCCAGCTCATCAAATTCAATCCCATGGCCATCCTTGATGCAAGCTAAGGCCAGACACCCCATGAAAACACCTCTGACTCGTGCCATGCTTCAAGTACACATAATCTTGACTTTTTGCATTTTTGCCCATACCAATCAAACGATGCCACACCAACTCTCTGAACCAATCAGCATGACTTATGTGAACCTCATGGACCTCAAACATCACAACACACAAGCCTGAAAACCTCTCCACTCTCAGATTGCAAAACATCACCTCATACCTTCACCCCTTCTAATTTCATAGCACAACCACTCAAACTTCAAATTCCCTTCACCATTCAACTCAGTATCACCTAAGGACACAAATCCCAACCATTAGAATTGCCTGAAAAACATCACACAACAAACACGATTTCTCACTCCTCAGAACTAAAACTCACAAAGAAGGCCATTTAAACTCCATTCAAGCTTTCCAGAAGCATCAGAGGGACCATTGGAGGCATTTTGCACAAAGGAAGAGGTCATAACGCTCCAGATTGCAAAGCTTCAACTCAAGTAGCCATGATGAACATTTTTTCCAGAACTTTTATTTTAAGTTCTTAAATGCTTCTACACGTTTAGCTTATCATACTGATATATTTTTTTTTAAATGGTTAAGAATCAAGCATGTATTGAACTTCTGAAAGTTTTGTGTAATTTTCCGTTTTGCTTCGAATCTTGCTTTTGATGAAACATAAATGGATTTTGTTGCTGGATTCGTGTTTAGGTTGTTAGTTGAGTGATTCTGGAGAGTTAAAGGGTCTGGGTGGTCTAGGGAGGAAGTTAGGGTGAGGAGCTGGCCGGAGAAGATGACCGGAGGTCTTCTCCGGCCACCTGAATGTCATTAGCCCTAATTAGGGTTTAGTTGCCCAGATTGATTGTGGACCCTTGGATCTTGATTAGCTTAACGCGTGAATGGCCAGGATTAGTTCATTAAGTTAATTTCAGATTAATTAAAATAAAACTCAATTAATTAATCAGGATTGATCTGGACCATTGATAAACGCGCGCATTCAACCCCATCCCCCTAGGTTTAAATCTCAGCCATTGGATGCGCATACTTCTCTCTTTATTCATTTATTTTCATATTTATTTTCATTTATTTTTCATAATTATTTTAAAATAAAAAAAATCATCACAATAATATTTTCTTTTGCATTCTGACTTTAAATATTTTTCTCAGTCCAAAAATAATTTTTATTTTATTTTTTGCAATAAAAAGTATTTTTAAAATATTTAAATGTTATTTTTAATTAATTAAAGTATTTTAATTAATTAAAAATACATTTAGGTTTCTAAAAATCACCAAAAAAATCATGAACCATTCCAATGAATTTAGAAACATTTTCAAACTCTTCACACAAATTTCTTTTTAGATTTGATCATAGTTTACCAATTTCCTTTGAATTAAGGGTCTTTAAAGTCACATTTTTAAACCCTAACTTTGAAAAATCATTTCTGCCTAACCAAGAAGAGTTTGAACTTGATTATTTTTGCATTGTGTTACATATTACATGTAGTTTATAGGTCATATTCCTAATGAATTTATCTTGCATTTTCATTTTGATTTGCATTTTTCCCTTTGAAACACCCAAAAACCCTAGAAAACTTAGGAAAATCATAACTCTCAATAGGTTAGGCTTCTGACCTTCTCCTTTGGGGTGTGACCTAATATGGGATTAAGGTTTGATTGAGCTTGATTTCAAATTTTTATCATGTCTATTGCTTCTGTTTTAGTCATTTGCATCTCACATGTCCATAAAACCCTAATTTCTCATGTTCATTTGCATTCACCTTGCATATGCATCATCACATGAACTTGGCATGAAATTTCATGCATTCATATGTCATCTTAGACATCTCAGGACATGTTAGAACCTTGCTTGATCATTCCTTCATTCATTTTCCATGTTTAGCATTCATTTCATTTCATAAACATCCATGTGTTTTCAAACTTCAAAGCATGCTTTCATAACATCTCATTCTTGTATGATCATTCATGTGCATCTTGTATGACATTGAATGTTCTTACATGACATTTACATAACATAAGCACTTCTGACTTTGGTCCTTGCATCTCATTTCATCTCATTTCAATTCATTTCTTTATGCTTTGTACCTTATGCATTCATACTAACTTTTCAGGAACTTTTGGTAAGTTATTTTGGGAGGTGGATTTGCCTTCACCTCTCACTTCTTCTTATCTTATTCATATGAATCTTGCTTGTCTTTGAAGTGAATTTGATTCACTTATGTTCCATATCTCTCACTTTCTCCCTTTAAGTTACTTATCTTCTTAGGAAGTAAGTAACTTATTCTTCTGCTTCCTCCTCCTTTCATCTGCTTCTTCTATTGGTGGCTTCCTTGAAGATCTTTCTTGAAACTCACAAACCATAGGATATCCAAGCATGATAATGATTAGGGTTGTAATTAGTCCCCCTTAGCTTTTTACCCTTGAGTCTCCTTGAGTCTCTCTTCTCATCTCAATAATCAGAGACTAAACTCTTAAAGTTTTAGGACTTTAGAATTAGGGTTATGCCTGCATCCTTCTCTTAGGATGGGGTGTATAACTTTAATCCTAAGTGTTAAACCTTTAATTTTTTTAAACATCTTATAAAATCACTTAATAATCATCAAGACTTTATCTTGTAACTTGGGCCTTACATTAGGGTTCTAACTCTTCCTTATGTTTAAGAGGGACTAACCCTAGTGTTTAATGGACAAGTCCTCCTCAAGTTGTATTACAAGCCATAAAATTCACTTCTTAATCTCATCCCTTTATTAAAATCCATTTAATAAAGGCTTATTATATAATGAATTTAATCCCTAACCATGGATTAATTTGAGGTATCTTCCTCAGCTTAAGTGTTCTCATCTATTATCCTTCTATTAGGATGGTGTAATGAGTTCACTAATCTATGATTAGAGATTAAAATCATTACTTAACACTAAAAAAAACCCAAAAAAACATCTAATTAATCACAAGTAGGTTAATGATCTTAATCCTACATCATCATGGTAATTAAGTTGAGATGCTTATTTCATACTTAAGTATGCTCATTATCCCTAATCAGGGAGGATATAATGAGTTTACAAGCTCTTGATTTAGGCTTAAGCTCATTAACTTATGAAAAACATCAAAAACAATAACAAAACTGAAAACACAAAAACAAACAATAATCGTCTCCTTCGGAATTCTTTTCTCATCACACTCATTCATAAACAAGAACTTGCTTCTTCCGTCTAATGCAAGACAATTAGCACTCAAGCTAGACGAGTCATACACTTGAGCATAGGCAAGTAAGCAGTTCACAATCAATTTTTCCTTCATTCTCTTTGAGTCGAACTACGGTGTTCTGACTTCCTCATTGCACGAGAGGATACGTAGGCATAACTTAATTGTTTTCGAACAAAAGTCTCTTTGTCATCCCCCTCTTTCAGCATTCTTGTTAAGCCTCAGTTCCTGAGCATGTTCACCTTTTGCACTGACACTTGTACTTTCTTTTCTAGCTTTTGCACACAGATAGCACATACACCTACCCCTTTTAAACACAATCTTTTAAGCGTGGATCTCGTCGGGTACGACAGACAATCTTGGTGCTAATACCTTCCTAGGTTGTAACCAACCCGCTTTCTCAGTTTCTCTGGTTCGCAACCGTCTTATCCATCTATTTCTAGGTTTATGCAGCATTACCTTTCCTTAGGGACAAAAATGCCTAGCTGGCGACTCTATTCACTTCATTTTCATTTTTTCGCTCTTCGCCGACCATTCGCGCCTGCACTGGGATGCAAATCTTCGGGAGCGACAACTTGGCGACTCTGCTGGGGAATCGTATCTTGCAACCAGGGCTTCTGGTTCTTTTTGTGGGTTTCTCCTAGCGCTTGTTTGATTTGTGTTTATGGGGGTGTTATGTGCTACTTGTGCTTGTTGTTTATTTATTTATTGCTTTCTGTACAACTTTATTTATTGCTTTCATTTACTGTTTATATGCATTTCATACTGTTATCATCATATCATTGTGCTTGATCTTTGGTTTGCCTTTGTGGGAGGGATATTGAGTAAGTAAGGTTCCATACCGGGGAACTGAGTGACACATAGGATATAGTGGCTTCATATTCTTTCCCATTCCATTTCGTTCTGGTGCGGGAATATGAAACACGGTTCAAACATGTGTTTCTTCTTGAGAACTCTGTGCTACGGATTTCCTGTAGTACTAGGGCTATCTGGGAAGCCTGCTAAGTCTGGATGACCTTTTTATAACCTTCAGCATCTGAGGTGAATTAGAGGAGGATCCTTTATGATTATTGTAAACATTGTACCTACGGGTTAGAAGTGTTTACACTTCTCATAACTGATCCAAGTTCGGGGTTCCTTGTTTTAGAACAATACATGTGAGGGGGTTGGGATGTTTACAGGTTTGCAGGAACCCTTGGGCTCATCATACCCTTGTTACTGATATTGTTAAGGTCACATCATTTTGTATTGTTCTTGTGAAACCCTGGACTTTTGACTCTTTATTTGAGCCCCCCACCTGGTTACTGGTTTTCTAAGCCTTCATCCGGACTTATGAACACACATGGACCCTATCAAGGCAGATAACAGATCCAACACTTGATCACAAACCCTTGCATATCATTATGCATACATCATTTTGCATCATTTAACATTTTTCTATTTTTTTTATAGGGTATCCACATCTTATCTTTGGTTTTGGTTTTGACTGTTCATCTGCATCAGCCATCTTCACCAGCTATCTTCATCAGAGATTCTCTTCAGCACCTTCATCAGTTATCTTCATCAGAGATCTTCTTCAGCTGATATCTTCTCCAGTTGTCTTCATCAGTATTTCCCTTCAGTTATCTTCATCAGCATCCATTGTCAGCATGGACCCATCCAGGAATAGCAACATTACCTACCATTTCTTTGAGCCCACTATGGCAAGCATCAGGCAGATTCAGACACTCATCACTCCTGATCATGTCCCTTTATTCAGGGAATATTATGGTGGCATTATGGACATGATCATGGACTTGGATGCATCACAGAGGAGTATGATCCACACTTGCCTTCAGTTCTATGACCCTCCTCTCAGATGTTTCACTTTCCCAGACTTTCAGTTGGGCCCTTTGCTAGAGTAGTTTTCCATGTTGTTGGGTGTCCCCATCAGAAGAAGGATTCCTTTCAACCCTGAGATGACTGCTCCTAGGAATAAGGATATAGCTAAGGCTTTGTATTTGGAATCCTCCATTATTGATCAGAATATTACTACTAAAGCTGGAATCCCAGGCCTCCATTTGGACTTCCTGATCACTCAGGCCACCATTCATACTGCAGTAGGGAAGTGGGACATTGTCTGTGCTCTCTTGACCCTTAGTTTATATGGTATCATCTTGTTTGCAGACGAGACTAAGTTTGTAAGCAAGAGTGCTATCTATCTCTCCCTGTTGAAGAATCCAGTCCCTACCTTGCTTGGGGACTTTTACTACTCAGTGCATCAAAGGAATGAGAAGCAGAGAGGAAGATTAGTCAGATGTTGTGCAACTTTCTTCTACTGCTGGTTGTTGAGACACTTGCCAAAGTCAGAAGCTTTCTTGAATCCTCATCAATCAAGCAACTGGGCTAAGAGAATGATTGCCCTTACATCAGAAGACATCAGATGTTGCACTCAGAGCACCAAGGGCAAAGACATAATCACCAGTTGTGGACAGTACCCCAATGTAACTCTGATTGGAGTAAAGGGTTGCATCAACTACAATCCTTTGCTGTTCAAAAGGAAATTAGGGTATTCCTTGGTACATCCACCGAGAGAGCAGGACTTGTCAGAAACCCTTTACTGTGACATTCAGCATAACCATGCCATTGCCCGACAAGCAGCTTGGGCTTGGGACAACATTCGGACAAAAGGGACTGCTATTCTTGCCAAGTGAAACAACATAGCTTCAGCTCAGTATCTTGATTAGTCTTGTATCAGAGGACAAATCACTCGTATTCCATTCACCCTAGAGGATGTGCTTGGACCATCAGCAGTAGAGCCTGCAACTACAGTCAGGTTTTTGAAAAGTTGAAGGAAAGGAATACTCAGTTATCTGAAGCCCTGAAGAAGACCCTCTGGGAGAGGAATGATAGTCTTCTGGACAATGAAAGGTTAGAGAAGCTCCGGATCGAGCATATGACCAAGATTGAGAAAGCAGATGATTAGATCAGAAGAGCTAGAGCAGGGGAGTTGGTATTGAAGAATGTTTGCAAGGAAGCCAAGATTCAGAAGGCCAGAGCTGAGCACTACTTGGAGGAGAGTCAACTAGGTGGATCAGGATCACTGAGGCTCGTTCACAGAAAGATCAGAAAACTCAGGCTAGGATAGAGAAACTGGAAGCTATTGAGAAGAAGAATCAAGAGGCCTTGTTAGCAGCACATAAAGAAATCTCTGAGTTGAAACTCTGGGCAGGGTTGAAGAGATCAAAGGACCAAGACAAGCATAAGAAGTTGACAAGTGCCATCGCCACCAGGAACCTTCTTACCAGGACCATCACAGAGCATCCAGTTGGCCCAGTGACTGAGGCTCTCCTGAAAGAAGTCAGAGAGGATGATTATGGATTGGATGTTTGATTTCTTTGTACTTTTATTTCATTTTGATTGTATTTTTGACCCACCATGGGAACTTTGTTGTAATCAAACTATGTACCTTTACATTTTGTAATATATAGTTTGTGTTATTTTGTGGGCTTTATCTCTCTTCAACATCATCATTCCTTGAGGTCTGGAAGGTCAAAACCAAAGAACCAAACCGGATACCCTTGGAAGACAAATAGACATCCTGCATTGCATACTAACCTTATTTCTTTGTTTTGTAGGTTTTTTTTATTTTTGTTGTTTCTTACTTTGTTGCGGTTTCAGGAAACATTGCTCGTAGAAGGGTCTTCCCCATAAACATAGTTCACCGGTATCCGACAAGAAACAACCTTTCAGGCTTACAATTGGACCAGGTTCAGCAAGATCTGGCCGACGTGAGAACCCAGATGGCCAATGAGAGGACTTAGATGAGGGCCCAGATGAACCAATTCATGGCAATGATGACTGGGTTGGCCCAAAGCCAAGAAAGACTGAAAGAGTTGGTCGAGCGGCAAATTCCTGAAGAAAACCATCCAGGTATAGGGGGTACCAGCAACAATGATCATGTACAGCCTCATACTGATCCCCCAGAGTTTGGACCTCATCTTAACCCAGACATTAATGCTATAAGGAATACCCAGTATAAAACTGGAGGGCATGCCTTGCAGGAGGACCCCCAGGAAGAACAATTCACTATAGTTGGGGATGGAGATGAAGTCTATGATCGTCGGCTGGACGCGATAGAAAAAAAGTTGAGGTCCCTGGAGTCTCAAAACCCTTTAGGTTTTGATGTCATGGATATGGGGCTAGTGGAGGGGGTTAGAATTCCTCACAAGTTCAAACCTCCCTGCTTTGAAAGATATAATGGTACATCCTGCCCTCGCACCCATCTCCAATCTTTCCTAGGAAGATTAAAAGCCTACACCATGGATGAAAAGCTATGGATGTTCTATTTTGAGGATAGCTTAACAGGGGCATCCCATGAGTGTTACTCTCATTTGACCAGGGCCACAGTAAGGAATTGGAAAGATTTGGCCGAGGCTTTCATTCGCCAATATCAATAAAATCTGGACATGGCTCCTAACAGAACCCTTCTGATGGGAATGTCACAGTCTTCTAGGGAAAGCTTTAGAGAGTATGCTTAAAGATGGAGGCAATTAGCTACTGCCGTTCAACCTCCAATGTCAGAAAGGGAAATGGCAGATATGTTTATGAACACCCTCCAGGAGACATATATTGATAGGTTGGCTGCTTTCTCTTCCACTAGCTTTGCAGACGTAGTCATAGCTGGGGAAAGAATTGAGAGCTTATTGAAAATTGGAAAGATTTCTGATAATAGCGCCAGTTCAAGCAGTGCAAGGAAACCATTTGTAGGGCCTGATGCGTGTTTTTCGCAAGTGTACGAACACGTCAGAGTAATATAAAAGATTGTCGAATCCACAGAGACCAAATGTCAATCTATCGTACCTGTTGTTATGGTGTGTATCTAAGGCAACTAAATATAAGGGTTTTAATAAGGGTGCAATGGTAAATAAAATTATAATTTTAAATAATAAATAAAAGACAGGCTCAAATGTAATTCACGCAATCAATGATAATCCAGTACTTGTTAATGGAACTACTTATGGGCAGTGTTTTCTTCTTTGAAAAGAACTAATTTAACAGGAACTGTCGCTTTCGCGTATTCAGAACCGAGTTGTACTCTCTAATCAACCCCTCCTATTGTCACGGATAAAAAGGTGCGTACTGCGTTAGAGTAGTAAACCTATTTTTAAGAAATGTAGTATCTTAACTAAGTTGAAAAGTATTTTAACCTGGACTTCTTAACAAAAAGAGGTTCTTACGAACCAGAGTCTAAACTTCATAACGCGTCCGAAAATCGTTTTAAAATCTCTTTTCTTTTTAATCTAAAAACTCCTAATAAACTAGACAAAGCGCTTTTGGCTGTTTTTGAAATAGTTAAAAACAATTAGATTGAATTGAAAGACAAAATAGCCCTTTAAGTGTTCCCACGAACAATCATACGGATTACTGGTTTAATTACGATCCTTACATTCTAACCTTTATGGAATTAGTTAGACATGATAAAGTAAAGATTCTTTTTATAGTTTTTCATAAAAGTAATTTAGTGTGAGTGCGGAAAGTAAATGAATTTAGTGCGAGTGCGAGAAATAAAGGAATTTAAAGCGAGTGCGAGAAATAAAGTAATTTAAAGCGAGTGCGGGAAATAAACGAAATAAAGTGCGAGTGCGAGTAATAAATGAAAGTAAAGCGAGTGCGGGAAATAAACGAAATAAAGTGCGAATGCGTATAATAAAGAAAGTAAAGCAATGCGAGAAATAAAGAAAGTAAAGCAATGCATAAATAAATAAAGTAAAATACGAACTTGAATTAAAATGGCGGCAGGATTAACTTCCTCCAAAGTGCTCCAAAACTCGATCGCACAGACAAATTACAGACTCGATCACTCGATTGCAGAAACACCCCGATGTGGAATGGCAACTGCTTTGAAACTGATATATGCCTAGAGAAATCTAATTTTGGATGATGAAAAACGAAAATCTAAGGTCCTATTTATAGGAAAACTGAAAGCATGAAAAGACTGGGATGCCCCTCCACTAAAAAGTGGAGGTTACTGAAATTTGCCTTGTGGCGCCCGCCATGGTGCTGACAGGGGATGAGAGAGTGGGGATCGTGGGTCTTGGCAGTTGTGGAGTGGTCTTGAGACGTGGCCACGTCATGGCTAACCCCATGGCGCCCGCCACGGTGGGTGCCGTAAGTGCAAAACGCTGAATTTCTAGGTTTACGTCCGTTTTCACTCCTTTTTCGCTCCTTTTCTCGATTCAAGTCCCGATTATTATAAAAACCTGAAAACATAAGAAAACAAAGTAATAACATAACAAAATAACAATAAAAGCTAAGAATGCATGTGAAATCAGAGTCAGAAATACGGTGAAATTTAGTGTGATCAAATTCTCCCACACTTAAACCTTTGCTTGTCCTCAAGCAAACATTAAAGCTTAAGAAAATATGGTGTCAACACGTGTTTTTGGGGTAAAGGGCTTCTAAGTTCAAGTCAGGATGCAGTGACAGATACTAACTAAGTGAACCAAGGGTACCATAGTAACACAAACACAAACTTCGATCCTATATTAACCACTCCATATCATCCCACAATACCTAGGCCTATCTTCTCATCTTTTTGTGTCCTTTTCATTCAAGCGCAATCACATTAAGCCCGTTATCCGTACATGCTTCATAGTAGAGTGACCGGTTAGTGATTCTGATCCATAACATAAGGTTTCTGGCACATAAGCATGTGTAAACCTGTTTTTATTTCTTTTTGTGGCAAAAAATTTTTTCTTCTCTTTTTTCGGTTTAAATGACTTTGTGAGGGTCACCTATACCAGAGTTTGCCTTTTTTTTTCTTTTTTTTTTATTAGCACTGGATCATTCACTTATGTTCATCGGCCCCCTACGTAGAGCATGCTTAGGCCGGAGCTGACTGCTAAAATAAACTACTTAGGACAATTTTTTAAATGATAATAAAGGCCATGGTGGTGGGGTTTAGGAGTGATTCCTATATTCAAGAGGTCTATGGTGCTAAAATGGTTCTGATGTTTCAAAAAGTTGACCTAAGTCACCACATCCTAATCTAAACCTGTCTCAAAGCCCAAAAAACATGTGAAACAACATTATTTTCTTTTTAAAATTTTTCTGGTAAGGCTAAGGAAATGGGAAAAAATGAAGATGAACTAAAAATACACTATACTGGTGACTCGTCAGACTCATGCATTATCTAAGAAAAATAAATTACTGAAAAGGGAAATAACTGAAAGGAAATAATTAACTAAAAAGGGAAATGACAGAAAGCAATAAAATCCCCTCCCACACTTAAATCGAACATTGTCCCCAATGTTTTGAAATAAGATAAGGGGGGTAACCTGAAAAAGACTACTGAGGAGGAGCACTGGTGCCCTCGCCGTCCTGCTGTGATGGTCTAGAACGACGGGATCTACTACGCTGCTGGTCCCTCCGGTCGAGTCGTGCTGATAAAGCAGCCTGAGCACTCCGGACCTCTCGAAGGTTACCTAAGATGGAACCCTGAGTGGCCTCTACAAGCTGGTAGTGTCAGCTGTTGAACTCTCTCTGACGGTTCTTCTCTAATGAGATATCGTTCAAGGTACGGTAAACGTTGCTATAAGCACGATCCGAAACCAATCGCGATTGTTGCATGAAGCTCATGTTGTCCGTCAGCTGTTGTGAAATAGTAGAGAGAAGGCCGTCTCGCCTTTCCTCTCTAGTTGTCATGGTGCGCCACATCTCCTCAGTGACATAGAATCCAAGAGCAGCACCTGCAACAGGGTTAGAGGAAGATGGTGCGTCGTGTGACTGTAAAAGTATTTTTGTTCCTTTTTTATTTTTTTTATTTTTTCATTATTGGGTATAAAATAAAATGAAAGAAAAAGAAAAAAATGAGATTAGTGCATGAAATAATATATATGGTAAAATCAAAGTACATGAAAAAGAAAATGTAATAGATGCAATAATGTAAGATATGTCTAGAGATGCGAAAAATAAAATAAAGCATGAAAAATAGAAATTAAATACTAGGGTAATATCGTCAGTGTAGAATGAATCATGTGGTAGGCTTCTCCTCCTGGTTTGATCCACGAATCTCAACTATCTCCCTCTGAAACTCTTCAATCTCCTGATATAGAGCATCGGCCTCTGAGGCATGAGTGAGATCAGAAACCTGAATCTGTAATTCCAAGTCCGCTTACTTCCTGCTTGAGTAGGGCAGTCTCCTTACGGAGCTCATAAATCTGAGTTTGTAGATCAGGCGGCTGTAGAGACATATTTTTAGACATAACAGTGATTCGGGGAGAAAGAGGTGTAGGAGTGTACTCAGCGGCGGGAGGTGATTTCGGCTCTTCGACAGTCTCTCCATAACCCTCTAGAGCATAACTCCAATTAGCAGGATCATGGACACTGATCATCAGCGGGTCTAGTAATGTAAAGTAATGTATCACTTCTCCGTCGATCAGTAATCTAAAAGTGTTGGGCTCAAAAGAAGCCCTCCTCATCAGTCCTCTGTCAAGAAAAAAGTCAACATCCAGGGTGGTGTAGCAGCAGAAGGTCCTGAGGTGCAATAATTTGCGAGAAAAACCCAATGCATGGTGCTATCTGTGTAACAATCCCACCGATATGTATGATGCCTACTGATGATCTGGCAACACTAGCAAGGCCCTTCAACAGAAAGTTGCCACAAGCAACTGAGCGAGACTGAGTCGCACAAAACAATAGGAAAATCTCCTCTTCACTTAGCAGGGTCTCTGTATCTGGAAAACCTAGGAAAGAATGTGCTAGAATCATCTGGAAGTACCTCAATGCAAGGTTGTGGATTACCTGAGAAAACTGGGTAGAAGGATCTTGGCTCCCTCCACCTGATATTTTAGTCCAAAACTTTTCCACTTCTCTGCTCATAAAATACCCCATCGGTGTCTCTGGAATAGCATCAGGAGTAGTCTGGAAACCTAGCAAATCACCAAACTCTTTGTGAGAGAATGAGTAGTCAATCCCGAACAACCTGAAAACAACGAGTCCATCGGGTCCAGCCCAAGGGTCATGATGAAACGAGCTGAGGAACTCAAGAGTCAAGTTCCTATAAGTGTTGTTCATGTAGTCAAACTGGTCCCACTGGAGTTGATGGCATAAGAATCTGACGCTTGGCTCTATCCCCAAGGCATCCATGCAGTCATGGTCAGGGTACCTGGTAGGAGCCATAGGGCGTCTCATGTGGACATAGTAACGCTCTCTCTGTGTGTCGTCTCTAAAGGCCACGTGCATGTCATCAGGGTTCTGCATTCTGTACAAGGTTAGCAAACAAGTCCTGAAAGCACATAAAATATTCAATCATTAGTCCTGACATAATAATATAAACAAATTAAAGTAAAAATAAATAAAAAGTACATAAATAAGAAAACCATGGGTTGCCTCCCATGCAGCGCTTGTTTAACGTCATTAGCTCGACGACCGATTTTTAAACATCATTGGAAGGATATGGTGGATCACTCAGAGTATGACAGGTGTATGTTGTTGGGATGTCACCTCCTTCGTAGGGCTTCAACCTCTGTCCATTGACGATGAACGGTTTACATGTTTGGTTCTTGATTTCAATAGCACCGGATCTTAGGATCTTAGATACTTCGAAAGGGCCAGTCCATCTCGAACGAAGCTTCCCTGGAAAAAGTCGTAACCTAGAATCTAATAGGAGAATATGATCACCTATTTTGAAGTCTCTTCTTATGATTCTTTTTTCATGCCAAGCTTTTGTTCTTTCTTTGTATATGATGGCATTTTCGTAGGCAGATTGTCTGAGCTCTTCTAATTTGTGGATATCAAGGATACGTTTCTCACCAGCAGTCAAGTAATCCAAATTCAAAGTTTTGATGGCCCAATAGGCCTTATGCTCCAATTCAAAAGGTAAGTGACATGATTTTCCATAGACCAGTTGGTAAGGGGTTGTTCCTATAGGAGTTTTGAAAGCGGTTTTATAGGCCCATAATGCTTCTTGAAGTTTCTGTGACCAATCCTTTCTAGATATAGAGACAGTCTTCTCGAGGATTTGTTTGATCTCCCTATTAGATACTTCCACTTTTCCATTGGTCTGTGGGTGGTATGGTGTTGCTACTCTATGCTTAACTCCATACTTGCTTAAAAGTTTATCAAATATTCTCGATATGAAGTGTGATCCTCCATCACTTATGACTAAACGGGGGGTTCCAAACCTGGGAAATATATAGTTTTTAAATAATTTGATGACTACTCTGGTGTCGTTCGTGGGTGCGGCGATAGCTTCAATCCATTTAGACACGTAGTCAACTGCTACTAAGATGTACTGATTTCCAAAAGATGGTGGGAACGGTCCCATAAAGTCTATACCCCATACGTCGAAGAGTTCTACTTCTTGGATATTTCTTAACGGCATTTCATTACGTCTTGAAATATTTCCTGTGCGTTGGCATCTATCACACTTGACAATGAAAGCATGGACATCAAGCCACATAGTAGGCCAGAATAGGCCAGCTTGAAGAATCTTGGCGTAGGTCTTAGATGTGCTTGCATGTCCACCATAGGGTGCAGAGTGACAATGCTCAATTATATTATTTACCTCTTCTTCTGGAACACAACGGCGGAAAATTCCATCTTTACCTCTCTTGAAAAGAAACGGTTCGTCCCAATAGAAGTTTCTCACATCACTGTAGAACTTCTTCTTCCGGTGGTAGTTTAGATCAGGGGGTATGATGTCAGCGGCTAGGTAATTAACAAAGTCTGCATACCAAGGTACATTGCTTATAGCTAAGGATTTATGAAAATGCTCATGAGGGTCTGGGTTATCATCTTCAATAGTTTCTAGTTGAGCTATCAGTCTATCATAGGCAAAATTGTCATTTATGGGTACTGAGTCAGGTTTCAGGTATTCTAGCCTAGATAGGTGATCAGCTACCACATTATCCGTGCCTTTCTTATCACGGATATCCAAATCAAACTCTTGCAGTAATAGAATCCATCGAAGTAACCTAGGCTTGGCATCCTTTTTGCTTAGTAAGTAACGAATGGCAGCATGGTCGATATAAACTATAATCTTGGCTCCTACTAGATAAGATCTAAATTTGTCTATTGCAAAAACTACAGCTAGGAGCTCTTTTTCGGTTGTTGCGTAGTTGAGATGTGCAGCGTCTAGGGTTCTACTGGCATAATAAATCACATGTAACTTTTTGTCTTTTCTCTGACCTAGAACGGCTCCAACAGCATAATCACTGGCGTCACATATTATCTCAAACGGTTCTGACCAATCAGGGGGTTTCATTATAGGTGCTGAAATCAGAGCTTGCTTCAGAAGATTAAATGCTTCAGTACATTTTTCATCGAAGATAAATTCGGCATCTTTCATCAAAAGACCAGTTAAGGGCTTTGTTATATTGGAGAAATCCTTGATAAAACGTCGGTAAAATCCGGCATGTCCAAGAAAACTTCTTATCTCCCTGATAGTCTTCGGCGGTTTTAGATTCTCTATGACTTCTATTTTTGCTTTATCTACCTCTATACCTTTTTCGGAAACTATATGTCCTAAAACAATCCCTTCGGTGACCATGAAATGACATTTTTCCCAATTTAGCACAAGGTTTACCTCCACACATCTCTCCAGGATTTTCTCAAGGTTGACAAGACAATTTTTGAAATCTGATCCACAAACTGAGAAATCGTCCATAAATACTTCCATAATTCCATCTAAATAATCAGCAAAGATAGACATCATGCAGCGTTGGAAAGTGGCAGGAGCATTACAAAGTCCAAAAGGCATTCTTCTATAGGCAAAAGTTCCAACTGGGCATGTAAAGGTAGTTTTTTCTTGATCTTCGGGGTGAATAGGTATTTGGAAGAATCCGGAATATCCATCTAAGTAACAAAATTAAGAGTGTCTGGCTAGGCGCTCCAACATTTGGTCTATGAATGGTAATGGGAAATGGTCCTTCCTAGTTGCTTTATTTAATTTTCTATAATTTATGCACATACGCCAACCTCCATCGGTTCTTTTTGCTACAGGTTCGCCCTTCTCGTTTTGCACGACTGTGATGCCTCCCTTTTTAGGTACTACATGCACAGGACTCACCCATTTACTGTCCGAGATCTGATATATTATACCTGCCTCTAATAACTTAAGAACTTCAGTCTTAACTACAGTACTCATTATAGGATTTATTCTTCGTTGGTGTTCTCTGGAAGGTTTTGAATCTTCTTCAAGCAAAATCCGATGCATGCATACGGATGGGCTTATTCCTTTTAGATCAGAGATCTTATATCCTAAGGCTGAGGGGTACCTACGTAAAACTTCTAATAATTGATCGGTTTCTTCTAGGTTTAAGGTAGCACTGACTATAACTGGACGATTCATATCTTCATCGAGAAATTCATATCTCAGGTTTTTAGGCAGTTCCTTAAGTTTTACGGTCGGTTTCATAGGGCAAGGCATAGGATCAGGGGTAAGAGATAAACATTCGTGAAGGTTATCATCAATGTAGGGTCTTTTATAATTGTCATCTTCCAAAATAAGGGTTGATGGCAATTTTATAGATTCAGTTTCTTCTTCTTGTTCTAATTCCCTAATGCATTCTTCGATGATATCTAAGGCATAACAAGCATCTCCTATCACAGGTGCCATAAGAAATTTTGAAAGTATAAATTCTATCTTCTCGTTACCTACCTCAAAAGTTAGTTTCCCTTTTTTAACATCTATTACGGCTCCAGCAATCGATAAGAACGGTCTACCTAGGAGTATTGGTATGTCGTCATCTTCTTTAATGTCCATGACAACAAAATCAGTAGGTATAAACAGCTGACCTATCCTAACAGGGACGTCTTCAAGTATGCCTATAGGGTATTTAACGGATCTATCGGCTAATTGAAGTGACATCTTAGTAGGTTGTAATTCTCCTAAGTTTAATCTCTCACAAACTGCTAAAGGCATTAAGCTCACACTAGCGCCTAAGTCTAGAAAAGCTTTTTCGATGACATGATTCTCCAAAATACAAGGAATGGAAAAATTTCCGGGATCTTTATCTTTCTTTGCTAACCTATTTTCGGAAATAGAATTACATTCCACGGGTTTCGGATCTTCAAGTCTACGTTTATTCGTAAGTATGTCTTTGAGAAACTTAGCAAAAGAAGGTATTTGGGTGATGGCTTCTGTAAAGGGGATTTCTACGTGAAGTTTTTCTATAACCTTAACGAATTTTTGATATTGATTATCGATTTGGGTTTTCTTTAATCTTTGAGGGTATGGTATTGGTGGTTTGTATGGTGGTGGTGGTACATAGGTTTTATTTTTAGGTTCTTCTCCTTTTTCTTGACTTTCCGGGGTTTCAGGCTTCTCTGGTTCCTTCTCCTCATTCCTCTCAGAAGTTTCGGGCTCACTCAATCTAGGGTTCAAAGGTTCCTTATAAGCGGTTCCACTTCGTAGAGTAATGGCATTAGCTTGCCCTTTCGGGTTTTGTTGAGGTTGTCCAGGGAACTGTCCTCCAGGTGTAGTCTGTGGGGCTTGGTTTAACGCTACCTGAGAGATTTGGGTTTCAAGCATCTTATTATGAGTAATAATTTGATCAACCTTGGTTCCTAACTGGGTAATTAGTTCGTTAACATGGACGTTTTGGTTCATGAACTCTTTGTTTTGTTTTACTTGAGCAGTGATAAAGTTTTTTACAACTTCCTCAAAGTTCGGACTTGGTGGTACAGGTTGCATAGGTTGATTTGTTCTAGGGGCTTGGTAACCTTGTTGTCTCGGAGGTGCGGTATTTTGAATAGGGTTTTTATTTTTGTAGGAGAAGTTTGGGTGATTCCTCCATCCAGGGTTATATGTGTTTGAAAATGGGTTCCCTTGGGTATAGTTCACTTGCTCAGTGTTGGTCTCATTCAACAGATTGCATTCGGCGGATTGGTGTCCTTGCGTTCCACATATCTCACAATTCGGCGAAACTGCGGCTACAGTATTCAGAGTTGTACACATATGTTCGACTCTAAGGGCCAACGCGTCCATTTTAGCCTGCATCATGTCTATAGAGCTTAGCTCATGTATTCCTCCTTGGGCTTCTTTCTTTTCCACTGTCGCTCGTTCTACTCCCCATGATTGATGGTTTTGGGCCATATCCTCGATAAGGGCACTAGCTTCAGGGTAAGGTTTGTTCATCAGTGCGCCACCAGCGGTAGCGTCGATGGTCATCTTAGTGTTATAATGAAGTCCATTATAGAAGGTTTGGATGATTAGCCAATTCTCTAAGCCATGATGTGGGCATGCTCTTAATAGTTCTTTATATCTCTCCCAGGATTCGAACAACGACTCTCCTTGGTGTTGGGTAAATCTAGTTATTAGGTTTCGAAGAAGAGCGGTCTTACTTGGGGGAAAATATCTAGCAAGGAAAACTTTTCTAAGGTCATCCCAAGTTGTTATTGAATTGGGTGGAAGGGAATCTAACCATGATAGAGCTTTATCTCTGAGGGAAAAGGGAAATAATCTTAAGTGTATCGCCTCAGGAGAAGCTCCATTGGTTTTAAAGGTGTCTGCTAACTGAAGAAAGTTTTTTAAATGTTGCTTCGGGTTATCAGTAGCGAGACCTGCGAATTGTCTCTGTTGCACTAATTGCAGCAGGGATGGTTTAAGTTTGAAATTATTGGCTGGGATAGCGGGGTTTACTATACTGGAACTAGGTTCCTCGTTTGATGGTTGGGCGAAGTCCTTAAGAGGTCTTCGGTTTTGATCTTCGGCCATAGCTTTCCTATTCCTATGGAAAAACAAACGTGCGCGAGCGTAACGTTCAGGTTCAGCTAGAGGGTCTACTAAACTTCCGGCACTGCGAGTCTTTCGCATTGACCGGTGGGTAACAACCTTAGTCTAAACGGTATAACTACAGGGTAGTGAAATTTGACGATATTGGTCCCCGGCAACGGCGCCAAAAACTTGATGCGTGTTTTTCGCAAGTGTACGAACACGTCAGAGTAATATAAAAGATTGTCGAATCCACAGAGACCAAATGTCAATCTATCGTACCTGTTGTTATGGTGTGTATCTAAGGCAACTAAATATAAGGGTTTTAATAAGGGTGCAATGGTAAATAAAATTATAATTTTAAATAATAAATAAAAGACAGGCTCGAATGTAATTCACGCAATCAATGATAATCCAGTACTTGTTAATGGAACTACTTATGGGCAGTGTTTTCTTCTTTGAAAAGAACTAATTTAACAGGAACTGTCGCTTTCGCGTATTCAGAACCGAGTTGTACTCTCTAATCAAACCCTCCTATTGTCACGGATAAAAAGGTGCGTACTGCGTTAGAGTAGTAAACCTATTTTTAAGAAATGTAGTATCTTAACTAAGTTGAAAAGTATTTTAACCTGGACTTCTTAACAAAAAGAGGTTCTTACGAACCAGAGTCTAAACTTCATAACGCGTCCGAAAATCGTTTTAAAATCTCTTTTCTTTTTAATCTAAAAACTCCTAATAAACTAGACAAAGCGCTTTTGGCTGTTTTTGAAATAGTTAAAAACAATTAGATTGAATTGAAAGATAAAATAGCCCTTTAAGTGTTCCCACGAACAATCATACGGATTACTGGTTTAATTACGATCCTTACATTCTAACCTTTATGGAATTAGTTAGACATGATAAAGTAAAGATTCTTTTTATAGTTTTTCATAAAAGTAATTTAGTGCGAGTGCGGAAAGTAAATGAATTTAGTGCGAGTGCGAGAAATAAAGGAATTTAAAGCGAGTGCGAGAAATAAAGTAATTTAAAGCGAGTGCGGGAAATAAACGAAATAAAGTGCGAGTGCGGGTAATAAATGAAAGTAAAGCGAGTGCGGGAAATAAACGAAATAAAGTGCGAGTGCGAATAATAAAGAAAGTAAAGCAATTCGAGAAATAAAGAAAGTAAAGCAATGCAGAAATAAATAAAGTAAAATACGAACTTGAATTAAAATGGCGGCAGGATTAACTTCCTCCAGAGTGCTCCAAAACTCGATCGCACAGACAGATTACAGACTCGATCACTCGATTGCAGAAACACCCCGATGTGGAATGGCAACTGCTTTGAAACTGATATATGCCTAGAGAAATCTAATTTTGGATGATGAAAAACGAAAATCTAAGGTCCTATTTATAGGAAAACTGAAAGCATGAAAAGACTGGGATGCCCCTCCACTAAAAAGTGGAGGTTACTGAAATTTGCCTTGTGGCGCCCGCCACAAGGTCATGGCGCCCGCCACAAGGTCATGGCGCCCGCCATGGTGCTGACAGGGGATGAGAGAGTGGGGATCGTGGGTCTTGGCAGTTGTGGAGTGGTCTTGAGACGTGGCCACGTCATGGCTAACCCCATGGCGCCCGCCACGGTGGGTGCCGTAAGTGCAAAACGCTGAATTTCTAGGTTTACGTCCGTTTTCACTCCTTTTTCGCTCCTTTTCTCGATTCAAGCCCCGATTATTATAAAAACCTGAAAACATAAGAAAACAAAGTAATAACATAACAAAATAACAATAAAAGCTAAGAATGCATGCGAAATCGGAGTCAGAAATACGGTGAAATTTAGTGTGATCAGGGCCTCGCAGATCCGGTGAAATAAACTCCATACACATGGGCAGAGGAAGACCCCGGTATCTTCCAAGATCAATTGCCGCTATCACTATTCCTACTCCACCTCCTCAATACACTCAACAACCATAACATTTTCCTCAACAACAACAGTTTCCTCAACAAAGGTCCTGTAACAACAACAACCAACATTAGTGTCTTTTCCAGAAAAGGCCATCTCAAGTCAATAGGGTAATTGACCCTATACCAATGCCATATGCCACCTTGTTGCCACAATTCCTGAAGCTTAATCTTGTCGAGTTAAGGACTTTGGCTCCACCAGATCCTCAAAACCTTCCGAGAAATTACGACGTCAATGCCAGATGTGCCTTTCATTCTATTGCACCTGGTCACACCACAGAAAAGTGCAGAGCTTTGCACATGAAGGTCCAGGATCTGGTTGATTCAAAGGCCCTAAATTTTGCACCACCTCCTAATGCCACGAAGAAACCTATGCCTAACCATGGTGGGCCCAGTATAAATGCAATTGAGGAGGGTCAACCCATGATTTTGATTGAAGATACTGCAAGCATTCAAACACCTCTGGTAGAGGTTAAAGCTTAGCTTTTAAAATGCCAGGTGTTCTCAGGTTATGAGGCCTGCTGTGAGTCTTGCAAAGTTTCTGTCAATGGGTTTGCAAGCTTAAGAAGTGGCATCAATGGCCTGATCAGAGAAGGTATCCTGCAGATAAAATCAATGGTTTCTACAACATCAGCAACTCCTTGTACAATAACCAGTACCCCTCCTATAACTTCAAAGACAATTGTTCCGACAGACTCATCTACAAAATCAACAATCATCTCTTCCATCACTTTAACAAACACTAGTCCAACCGCATCCGCTTCTACAACTACAGCAACCATTAACAACGACGTATCCACAATCACCATATACTACGACCCATCAATGGTCCCTGATTCTAACAGTTTCCAGAAACAATCTCAACAACAATCTCAACAACAACCTAGCTTCATTCAATCACCACCACCATCAATCAGAAGTCATGTCACCATATTTTATGATCCACAGACAATCACAGTTCCTACCTCTGATGCAGTCAGTCCAGTCATCATCACGGTACCTGGACCCATCTCATATGAAAAAGATAATGATGTACCATGGCACTATGGTTCAGACCTCTACTGCAACAGAGAGAGAGTACTTCTTAATTCTTTGGTTCATACACCACAAGTGGATAATATCGGGGGAGGCGGAGGCTTCACCCGAAGCGGACTCCTATTTGCGTCACAAGTTCCATGAATTAATACTGAGGCAGAGGCTGCTGCCAAAGCCAAAGGTAAAAGTGTGGCACCTTGAAAACACCCCAAATTAGCCCTCACTCATTTCACCATGGCTTGCGATTCTTTTCATTTGCACAAGTTCAATCATATCATCTCATATTACATTTTTTGCTTCACTACATTGGTTCAAAGTCATCTGCATCTAGGGTTTTTGATCTGAGCAATCCCTGAGCCATCTGAGCCACTCCAAAGGTCTTGAATCATCTCAAGAGACCATGTATGTTCAAGCATCATATTTTATCATCCCAAGATCAAAGAGGTCAGAAAATCACAAGAACTGAGAAAGGCATGGAAGCAGAGCCATGTTTAATTGCACAGATGATCTAAAATTAGGGTTTTGGTTTAAAGGGCCATAACTCCAAATTTTTTGGTCATTCTTGATTCTATTGGTCTTTATGTGTTATAAGGATCATGCATACCAATTTACATGAAGAAATTCAATGGGGAAGGCATCTGATCAATAGATGACTTCTTGAACAAGTTAGTGTAAAATCAGGGCATCTGAGGCCCCCAATCATCCATCCAAAGGGTATTCTCCATCATTTTGGGTGTATGTGATCTTTATTTGATCTTAGAAGAAGTTAGAAGTTCACAAAATTGAGGAATTTCAAGCCATTTGCAAAGTTGCCATTTTGGGAAAGTGACTTGTAATGCAAACTTGCCATTTTGGGAAAGTTTTTCAACCTCCTCTTTTTGATTCAAAAATGCTTCAAATGAAAAATTCTTGGTCATGAAAGTTGTAGATTGGATCATTCCCTTTTCAAAAAGTACAAGAACTTGATCTAATTCATCATAGAACTCAAGTTATGGCTTTGCAAAGTTGGGAAAAATCACATAAAATTCACTTTTGCACCAAAGAGGCATTTTGCAAAACGACATAATAAAGCATTCTAAAGGATTCAAATGTACACAAATGCTTCACAACATCCTCATGTGACCTCTAAAGATCAGATTGGTGCTTTGAAACATTGCATTCCATGCCTTGAACTTCAAGTAATTCAAAAAGGGCCAAACTTCCCCAAAATTGCAAAATGAATCAAACCTCTTCAGCCACTTGTGCCAGCTACAAAATATGACTTCCATGGACCTCTTTGAAGCAAGATGACTCGAGCCATACCCTTGTACCATGCTTGAACCAGCCAATGCCTTCACTTACACAAATTTTGACTTTTTGCATATTGAACCATACCAATCAGCATAGGCCACCAACAACTCTCTGACCTATCAAGGATTGATATGTGTACCAAAGGCAAGCCATTTCAAAAAAACTTGGAACCTGAATCCTCCCACAACTCAGAAACCACCAAAACCTCCTCTTATGCATTTCTCTTCGAAACTCAGCAGACAAGCTTCAAACATCAAAACAAATTCCATAGAACAACTCACCATGAACCTCTGATCATTTCCCAGTCATCACTTTGCCTTGAAACCTCCCATATCAAAAACACGGTTTCTCTCCCCCTTTGAACTGAACTGTGTCAAACTCACAAACCAACCACAAAACACTCCAACCAAACATCAAAGCTTCATCAGGAGTTCAAGGAGAGTGGTTTACGCAAAGAGAGGAGGCCTGAATGTCCCAAACTGAGAAAGCTCAAGCTCAGGTACCTTCTTGAAACATTTTTCCAGAATTTGTTTTCTTGGTTAGAGAATGGTAGAGTGTGTTCCCCTGATCACAATGAGCTTTGAATGGTGAAAAATGGTTAAGATTTGAGTGTGTATGTATGCTTTGAAAATTTTTCAGTTTTTATGTTTGTTTTCGAATCTTGATTTTGAGGCAAAATAAATGAGAGTTTGTTGCTGGATTATGCTTTGTTTTTTATCATTGAGTGTTTCTGGAGATTTTGGTACATTTTCATGGTGTTTTGAGAGAATTAGAGAAATGGCTCGTCGGAGAAGACGACTGGAACCACTGTTCCGCCCGTCTGAGAGTCATTAACCCTAATTAGGGTTTAGGCCCAGTTTTGAATGTGGAGCGTTAGATGGTCCTTCCCGCGTGTGCACCAACGGCCCAAATACGTTGTTTAAGCCCTAATCAGGATTAGTTTAAATTAATTAAGTTTAAGAAATTCAATTTCCAGTTTCAATCCTAGCCGTCCCTTAACGCGCACAGTCTTTCCCTCCAATCCAGGTTCAAATCCCAACCTTTAGATCAGCATACTTTTCATTTAAATAGTTTTTATTGCATTTTCTTTATTTAATTTGGTATGAATTTTTAAAAATAGTAAAATTACTTCAAAAATTCTGAATTTTTTTATTAAATCTTTTATGAATTTTCAGAACCCAAAAATAATTTTATTTTTTATTTTTTGCATTAAAAATTATTTTTAAATCATTTAAATGTTTATTTTTAATTAGTTAATGGAAATTAATTAATTAAAAATACATTTAGGTATTTAAAAATCACAAAAAAAATTCAAAGAGCATTTTAAAGCATTTACAAACTCACAAGATAAATTTCTTTTTGGTTTTGATCATATTTTGACAATTCTCATTTGAATTAGGGTTCTTTAATTTGAATATTCTAAACCCTAACTTCAAAAATTCATAACTTTTGATCCAAGTTGAGTTTGTGAATGGTTCTTTTTGAATTGTGTTATAAATTCTTTCAAGCATCTAAAAACATTTTTGTTACATTTTTATCTTCATTTTCCATTTGTTTGGCATTTTCCCTTTAGAACAATCCTTAAAACCCTAGAAATTTAGGAAAATCATAAGTCCTTTAGGGTTTAACTTCTGACCTTCCCCTTTGGGCAGTGAACTTGTATAGGTTTAGGGTCCCTTTGATGCCATTTTCAATTTTTTATCTCATGTCTTGCTTCTTATTTTGAATTTTGCATTGCATCTTGTACATAAACCCTAATCTTTGCCTTCATTTGCATTCATTCTTCATATGCTTGCATACATGAACTTGCCATGACATTTTGTGAATCCACATGACATGTAAGACATCTTAGGACATATTGAAATCATGTTTGATCATTGCATCATCCATTTGCCATGTTATGCATCCATTGCATTTCATAAGTTTTCATGAACTTTCATGCTTCATACATGTCTCATTTGCATTCCCATCCTTTGTATGATCATCCACATCTCTTGGTTTGCTTTCATACCATATCATAACATCATTTGCATCATGTATGTTCTTTTGACTTTGGATTTCATCTTTGCATTTCATCTCATTTGCATTTCATTTCATTTCCTTTTACTAACTTTTCAGGTGGTAAGTGCTTGAGAAGTGAATTTGCCTTCACTTCTCATAATCTCTTATCATCTCTCCCATGCATTCATTGCTGCATTTTACTTATGGATTAGAGTGAGCTTGCTCATTCATGCTCCTTCTCCTCTTTCTTTCTTTGAGCAACTTATCTTCTTAAGTGAAGTAAGTTGTCTTGCCTCTTTCTGCTTCTCCTTCCTTCATCCTGCTTCTTCCTTGGTGGCTCTTCTTGAAGATATCTTGCAAGCCTCACAAACCATAGGAACATCCAAGCATGATAATAATTAGGGTTGATTAGTCCCCCATTAGTTTTACCTTTGTGTCATCTTTGTGTCTTCTCTTCTCATCTCATAATCAAGGACTAAACCTTAAAGGTTTTAAGGCTTTGTGATTAAGCTTATGCCTGCATCCTTCTATTAGGATGGAGTGTATAACTTTAATCCTAAGTGTTAAACCCTTAATGTGTTTAAATCCTTTAATCAATCCACCTAATACTCACTAAGACATCAAGCTTGTAACTTGGGCCTTGCATTAGGGTTCTAATTCTTCCTTAATTGGTTAAGAAGGACTAACCCTAGTGTTAATGGACAAGTCCCCCTCAAGTTGTCTTACAAACCATAAAATTCACTTCTTAATCTTACCACTAACTAAAATCCACTTTAATAAAGACTTTGTTTTGTCATGAGGTTAATCCCTAATCATGTATTAAGTTGAGGAGCCTTTCTCAGCTTAAATGTTCTCATCTATTATCCTTCTATTAGGATGGTGTAATGGGTCCATTAAATCCTTGATTATGGCTTAAACTCATTACTTAACACTAAACAAAAACTCCAAAAACATCTAAATAATTATAAGTAGGTTAATGATCTTAATCTTACATCAAGGTAATTAAGTGTGGGGTGTTTATTTCATACTTAAGGTATTCTCATTACCCCTGATCAGAGGGAAGATGTGATGAGCTTACTAACCCTTGGTTTAGGCTTAAGCTCATTTTCTTATGACAAATCCCAAAAGCAATAAAAGATTTAAAATACCAAAAACAAACAATAATCGTCTCCTCCGGGATTCTTTTCTCACCTCATTCACTCATAAATGAGAACTCGCTTCTTCCATCTAATGCAAGACAGTTTGCACCTGAGCCATACAGGTCATACACTTGAGCCTAGACAAGTAAGCAGTTCACAAGTCAATTTATCTTTCAGTCTCTTTTAGTCTAACTACGGTGTTCTGACTTCCTCATTGCACGAGAGGATACATATGCATAACTTAACATTTATCTAACAAAAGTCTCTGTACATTCCCCATCTTCCAGCATTATTCTTTAAGCCTCATAGTCTTGAGCTTTGCACTCTTTCCTTATACTGACACTTCTTTTATTCACTTCACATTTCTTTTACACTGACACTTGCATTCTTTTCCAGCTTTTGCACACAAAATAGCACTGACACTACCCCTTTAAACACAAATCTTTTAAGCATGGATCCCGTCGAGTACGAAGGACAATCTGGGTGCTAATACCTTCCCAGGTTGTATCCAACCCCCTTTCTCAGTTTCTCTGGTTCGCAACCGTCTTATCCATCCTTTCCTAGGTTTATGCAGCATTACCTTTCCTTCGGGATAAAAATGCCTAGCTGGCGACTCTTTTCAGTTCACCCTTGTGTTCTTCCCTCGCTGACCGTTCGCGTATGTACCCCTCTTGGCCCTGTGTCATCAGGTGGGAGCGACAGCTTGGCGACTCTGCTGGGGACCCTAATATTGCAACCAGGGCTTCTGGTTCTTTTTGTGGGTTCCCCCTAGCGCTTGCTTGATTTGTGTTTACTGGGGTGTTATGTGCTATGTGTGTTTATTTATTTTGCTTTATTTACTGCTTTATGTACAACTTTATTTATTGCTTTCTTTACAGTTTTGCATATTTCATACTGTCATTGTCACTATGCTGGATCTGGTTTTCTGTTTTGGTGGGTGGGGTTCCATTGAGAATTTAAGGTTCTATACCTAGGACCTGAGTGACACCTAGGCTAGAGTGGTTCATGTTCTTTCCCATTCCATTTCGGTCTGGTGCGGGAATATGAAACACGGTTCAGATGTGGGTTTCTTCTTGAGAACTTTGTGCTACAGATTTCCTGTAGTGCTAGGGCTATCTGGGAAGCCTGCTAAGTCGGGATGACCTTTTATTATGACCTTCAGAAGCTGAGGTGAATTAGAGGAGGATCTTTTATGGTTATTGTAAACATTGTACCTCCGGGTTAGAAGTGTTTACACTTCTTATAATTGATCCAAGTCTAAGGATCCTTGTTCTAGAACATTACATGTGAGGGGGTTAGGTTATTTACAGGTATGCAGGAACCCTTGGCTACATCATACCCTGTTACTGTTTTGTTTAAGAGTAATCCACTTTGGACAGTTCTTGTGATTAACCCTGGACATGTGACTCTTTATTTGAGTCCCCCACCCTGGTTATTGGATTTCTAAGCCTCCATCTGGACTTTTTTGGACATACAAAGGCCTAATATCAATACAGAAAATCAGATCCAGCTTGATCACAAACCCTTGAATATCATTTGCATATATCATCATTGCATCATTTGACATTTGCTTATTTGCTTTTCAGGGTATCCATTTCTTTGTATCTTGGTTTTGGTTTTGACCCCTTCTTCTGCATAGACCTCTGCTTCAGCTGTCTTCATCAGTTATCTGCTTCAGTCATCTTCATCCTCACCAGCATAAGCTTGTCAGAGATTTATTTCCAGCTTCAATCTATGATCTTCATCAGCATTTGTCTTCAGCTTCTTCAGCAGCACTCATGACTACTCCCAGGAAGAGCAACATATCCTACCACTTTTTTGAGCCTGTTTTGACTGGTATCAGGCTGGTCCAGTCACTCATCACCCCTGACCATATCCCACTGTTTAGAGAGCACTATGGAGGTATCCTGGATATGGTTATGGACCTTGATCCTTCTCAGAGGAGCATGATTCACACCTGCTTGCAGTTTTATGACCCTCCTTTGAGATGCTTCACATTTCCAGACTTTCAGTTAGGGCCTCTGCTGGAAGAGTTTTCTTTATTGATTGGAGTACCTATTAGAGGTGGAATCCCCTTCAACCCAGAGATGACTGCTCCCAGAAATGAAGAGATAGCAAGAGCACTGTACTTGGAGCCTGCCCTTATTGAGCAAAGCTTGACATCAAAAGCTGGGATTCCTGGATTGCACTTGGACTTCTTGATTGCTCAGGCCATCATGAAGGCTTCATTGGGAGAGTGGAAGGCAGTCTGTGCATTATTAGCCATCAGCATATATGGGGCTATACTGTTTGCAGATGAGCCTAAATTTGTCAGCAAGAATTCCATCCATTTATTTCTTCTGAAGAACCCAATACCCACATTGCTAGGGGATTTTTACTACTCAGTCCACCAGAGAAATGAAAAGCAAAGGGGGAAGTTGGTTAGATGTTGTGCTCCCTTGTTCTACTCTTGGCTACTCAGACACCTGCCTAAATCAGATGCTTTCTTGAACCCACACCAGCAGAAGAATTGGGCCAAGAGGTTCATTGCTTTGACTTCAAATGATATCAGATGGTGCACCCAGAGCACCAAAGGCATGGACATTATCACCAGCTGTGGACAATACCCAAATGTGCCTCTGATAGGAGTGAAGGGTTGCATCAACTACAATCCTTTGATATTCAAGAGACAACTGGGTTATGCCTTGGTTCACCTTCCCAGAGGACATGATTTAGCTGAGACCCTATATTGTGAAGTTCAACCTAATTCAGCTGTTGTCAGACAAGCATCCTGGGCTTGGGACAATATCCAGACAAAAGGGGTAGCTATTCTTAGAAGATGTAATAATGTTGCTTCAGCTTAATATTTAGACTGGTCCCGTACTAGAGCTCAGATTACCAGAATTCCTTTCACCTTGGAAGACATACCTGGACCATCCACAGTACAACCTGCAGCAACAGTTAGCCTAGAGGAATTTGAAAAGTTGAAGGAAAGGAATGAGCTGCTATCCCAGGCCTTGAAGAAGACTCTTTGGGAAAGGAGTGATGGTTGCCTGGACATTGAGAGATTGGAAAAGCTCAGGGTTGAGCACCTTTCCAAAATTGAGAAGACATAAGAGTACATAAGGAAAGCAAGGGCGGGGGAATAGATATTGAAGAATGCCTGCAAGGAGGCCAAGATTCAGAAAGCTAGGGCTGAGCATTATCTGCAAGAAAGTCAGGCTAGGTGGGTCAGGATCACCGAAGCCTGTGCACAAGAAGACCAGAAGACTCAAGCCAGGATTGAACAGTTAAAGGCCAATGAGAAGAAGCAGCAGGAAGCTTTGTTTGCAGCTCAGAAAGAGATATCAGAGTTGAAGCTCAGAGCAGGGTTGAAGAGATCAAAAGACCAGGATAGGCATAAGAAGCTGACTACTACCATTGCTACCAGGAACCTCCTCATTAGGTCCATTACAGAGCATCCAGCTGGTCCGGTGACTGAGGCACTCCTGAAGGAGGTCAGAGAAGATGAGTTTGGATTGGATGTCTGATTCTTCTTTGCTTGTTGTTCTTTCCATTTGATGTACTTTTCCTTTTGTTGTATTTTGACCCTCCATGGGCATGTATTGTAAAACAAACTATGTATTATTCACCATTTGTAATATATTTTAGTTTGTTTTCATTTGGGCTTTCTCTCAACAACATCAAGCATCTTCCTCGAGGTCTGGAAAGGTCAAAACCAAGAACCAAACCGGATACCTTGGAAAACAAATAAGCATACTGCATTGCATACTAACTTTGTCTTTGTTTTGTAGGTTTTGTTATTGTTTTTTGTTTCTAACTTTGTTGTGATCTCAGGAAACATTGCTCGTCGCCGAGTTTTCCCTGTCAACCGCACGCACCGGGACCCGACTCGTAACAACCTTCCTGGCATTCAGATGGAATAAGTACAGCAGGATCTGACTGAGGTCAGAAACCAGATGGCCAATGAGAGGGTAGAGATGAGAAATCAGATGTCTCAATTTATGGCAGTGATGACTGGCTTAGCCCAGAGTCAAGAAAGGTTAAGAGAATTGGTGGAAAGACAAATTCCTGAAGAGCCTCATCTGGGAACAGGGGGAACTAGCAACAATGAATGGGGGAAGCCTCGTATTGATCCACCAAAGTATGGACCTCACTTGAATCCAGAAGTCAACATCCCGAGGAATGTTCAAGGTAATACTGCTGGGGGCAGAATCTTGCAAGAGGATCCCAAAGAAGAACAATTTACTGTTATAGGGGCTGGAGATGAGGTATATGATAGAAGACTAGATGAGATTGCTGAAAAGTTAAGATCTTTGGAATCTTAGAATTCTTTGGGCTTCGATGTGATGGACATGGGCCTAGTAGATGGGGTGAGAATTCCCCACAAATTCAAACCCCCATGCTTTGAAAAGTATAATGGTACCTCCTGTCCTCGCACTCATCTGCAATCTTTCTTGGGAAGGCTCAAGGCTTATACCATGGATGAAAAGTTATGGATGTTCTACTTTGAGGACAGTCTGATTGGAGCTTCAAGAGAATGGTATTCGCATTTGACTAGGGCCACCATAAGGTGTTGGAAGGATTTAGCCGAGGCTTTCATCCGGAAATATCAGTACAACCTGGACATGGCTCCCAATAGAACTCTTCTAATGGGCATGTCTCAGTCTTCTAGAGAGAGCTTCCGGGATTATGCTCGGAGATGGAGACAGCTTGCTGCTGCTGTCCAACCACCCATGTCAGAGAGGGAAATGGGTGACATGTTCATGAACACATTGCAAGGGACTTATATTGATAGACTGGCTGCTTTCTCCTCTACTAGTTTTGCTGATGTGGTCATAGCTGGTGAAAGGATTGAAAGTCTCTTAAAGATGGGCAAAATCTCCGACAACGGTGAAAGTTCTTCCAGCAATCCAAGAAAACCTTTTGTGGGACCCCGAAGGGCAGGTGAAACAAATTCTATTCATGCAAGCCGGGGAAGGCCCCAGTATTCTCACAGGTCAGTAGCAGTTGTTACCATCCCAGCTCCAGTATCACAACAACCATTGTATCCTCAAAAACAACAACCACAGTATCAACAACAAGCTCATTATCCACAACAAGGGTCGTATAACAACAACAACGGTAATCAACAGCGTCCTTTCCAACAGAGGCCATCACAAGCAAACAGGGTAATTGACCCAATCCCATTGCCGTATGCTACACTTTTGCCACAACTCCTAAAGCTCAACCTAGTTGAGTTAAGGACGTTGGCTCCTCCAGATCCTCTTAATCTGCCAAAGAACTATGACGCTAATGCCAAGTGTGCATTCCACTCCAACGCATCGGGGCATAATACTGAAAAATACAGTCACAATTCCTTCTACAACGACAACACCCATTACTTCATCAGTTCCTGCAACAACTTCAACACCCGTCCTGTCAACATTATGGTCTACAACATCAGTAATAGTTAATGAAAGCGTCTCAACGGTTACAATATACTGCGATCCCGCAAATGTTCCTTCCAACAACTCACAACAAAATTCTACTCCTGTCAGTGCACCGATTACCATATATTATGATCCACACACCATTGTGGTCCCTTCTGCAGCCGCTATCAGTCCGGTCACTATCACGGTGCCTGGGCCAGTTCCTTACGAAAGCAATAATACCATCCCTTGGCATTATGACTCAGATCTATACTGCGAGGGGCAGAAAATGACTTTAGAGTCATCAACTTCTTCACCTCAGATAGACAATGTGGGGGGAGGCGGAGGCTTCACTAGAAGCGGACGTCTCTTTGCCTCGCAAATACCAAGACCCATTGCTGAAGTAGAAGTTGCTGCTAAGGCAAAAGGGAAGTACGTAGTGCAAGAAGAACCAATTGCTAAAGAAACCTTGAAGACTCCTTTTGATCAAGAGGTTGATGAATTCATGCGGATCATCAAGAAAAATGATTATAAGGTGGTGGACCAGCTTCACCAGACACCTTCTAAAATCTCCATACTATCATTCCTAATGTGCTCCGAGGCTCATTGGAACGCACTATTAAGAGTCCTGCACGCAGCTTATGTGCCGTAGGAGATTACTGTCAATCAGTTAGAGGTTGTGGTTGGAAATGTCAACACTAGTCATGGGCTAGGATTTACCAACGCTGATCTGACAACGGAAGGCCACAATCACAACAAGGCTTTGCACATTACCTTGGAGTGTAAGGGTGCAGTTCTTTCTCACGTATTGGTGGACACAGGGTCATCACTCAATGTCCTACCCAAAAAAGCCCTTGTGAAGCTGGAGTATGATGGATTGGCACTACGCCCAAGCAACTTGGTAGTGAGAGCCTTTGACGGTTCTAAAAGATCAGTTCTGGGAGAGATAGAATTGCCAATAATGATTGGCCCACAAGTTTTCAAAACGACCTTCTTTGTGATGGATATATAGCCTGCCTACAGCTGTCTATTGGGTAGACCATGGATACACGCCGCTGGCGCCGTGACGTCAACCCTTCACCAGAAGTTAAAATTTGAGTGGGAGGGCCAAGTCATTACCATTTGTGGGGAAGAGGATATCTTCGTTAGCCACCTGGCTACTTTCAAATACATTGAAATGGATGGGGAGATCCATGAGACCATGAGTCAAGGGTTTGAAGCCCTTAATATTAATGAAGCATCTGCTGTGCTTGGGACTTCCATCACATCATATCAAAAGGCCCGGAAGGTTGTTGAGGAAGGTACCGCTCAAGGCTGGGGCGAGTTGCTGCCAGTTGAGAAGAAAGAAGACCGATTCGGGTTGGGTTACAGACCAACTCGACAAGATCAACCAGAGGCTGCAACAGAGCCCAAGATTGTCAGCGGGGAAATGCTCACCCCGGATGCTGTGAATAGTTTGGAAGATGAGTTAGAAGACGAGCGCAACCTGGAAAGCTGGATACGTCCAAGGATCCTGGGGAACCATCTCTCAAACTGGTCTTCCTAGGAAATTATAAGAGTTACTCCTGCAGAGTAATTATTATTTCCTGTCTTTAAACATGCATCAAGTCCGGCATCTTGCCCAAGATGTCAGGGCTCATTTTGTAATCGGGCCATCTTGTATTTTGTGCAAACGATCAATTAATGAATATCAGGACATCTTTTGCAAATGAGTCTTTTCTTTTCCGCTCACTGTTTTTCATTTTTCATTTTTTGTACAAAAATAAAATGGAAATGTTTTTCAAAATAATAACTTCATTTTCACTTTTTCTAAACAAGATAAAACTGATCACTAAAATGAACAAATCTAAACCCTTACAGAGAATGCCCTCCAGACTGCACCGACAACAACATCGTTATGACTTCGTATGACTTTGATAATCCAATTAATCAAGCTGATGAAGGGGTTGAAGAAGATTATGAGCTACCAGAGGAACTAGCCAGGTTGTTAAGACAAGAGGAGAAGGTTATTACTCTTCATCAGGAGGAGGTTGAAACGGTTAATCTTGGTACAGAAGAAGACCTGAAAGAAGTTAAGATCGGGGCCTGTCTGCAAGATTCAGTAAAATAGCAACTTATTGACATGCTTCGGGAGTATGTGGATGTTTTTTCTTGGTATTATCAGGATATGCCAGGGTTGGACACCGACATTGTTATGCACAAGCTGCCTCTCAAAGAAGACTGTCCGCCAGTAAAACAGAAGCTGCGCCGTACTCGCCCAGATATGGCTATGAAGATAAAAGATGATGTACAAAAACAGTGGGATGCCGGTTTTCTTGCTGTAACTAGTTACCCGCCGTGGATTGCTAACATTGTACCTGTGCCTAAGAAGGATGGCAAGGTGAGGATGTGTGTGGATTACCGGGATCTGAACAGTGCCAGCCCGAAAGATGACTTCCCTTTACCTCACATTGATGTATTGGTCGACAATACGGCTCAGTTCTCGGTGTTATCCTTCATGGATGGATTTTCAGGATATAATTAGATCAAGATGTCACCCAAAGACATGGAGAAGACAACTTTCAACACGCCCTGGGGCACATTCTGTTATAAGGTAATGCCATTCGGACTGAAGAATGCTGGTGCCACTTATCAACGGGCTATGGTAACATTATTCCATGACATGATCCATAAAGAAATTGAATGTTATGTGGATGACATGATTGCCAAGTCCCTCACAGAAGAAGATCACCTGGTGAATCTGTTGAAGCTATTAAAGCGTCTGAGGAAGTACCAATTGAAGTTAAACCCCAAAAAATGCACATTCGGGGTGCGATCCGGTAAGCTGTTGGGATTCATTGTAAGTGAAAAGGGAATTGAAGTTGACCCTGATAAAGTTAAAGCCATTCAAGAAATGCCTGCATCAAAGACTGAAAAAGAAGTTCAGAGGTTTCTAGGTAGATTGAACTACATTTCAAGGTTCATATCTCACCTTACTGCAACCTGTGAGCCCTTGTTCAAGTTGTTGAGAAAAGAACAAACGGTCAGGTGGAATGAAGACTGCCAAAGGGCTTTTGACAAAATCAAGGAATACTTGCAAGAGCCTCCAATCCTGATGCCTCCAGTTGAAGGAAGACCTCTAATCATGTACTTGACAATATTAGAAGAGTCAATGGGGTGTGTGTTGGGCCAGCATGACGAGTCTGGTCGAAAAGAGTATGCAATTTACTACCTAAGCAAAAAGTTTACCGACTGTGAACAACGTTATTCACTGCTCGAGAAAACTTGATGTGCTTTAGCGTGGGCTGCTCGCCGACTAAGGCAGTATATGCTGACCCACACTACCTTGTTGATCTCCAAGATGGACCCAGTCAAGTATATATTTGAGAAGCCAACACTTACCGGACGGGTTGCAAAATGGAAAATGATTCTCACAGAATATATCATTCAGTACACATCTCAGAAAGCCATCAAAGGCAGTGTATTGTTTGATTACCTTGCTGAGCAACCCATTGATGATTACCAGCCTATGAGATTTGACTTCCCTGATGAAGACATCATGTTCATAAAAGCAAAAGACCATGAAGAGCCTATTCATACTGAAGGGCCTGACCCGGAGGAAGAATGGACAATGATGTTCAATGGGGCTGTTAATATGAATGGTCATGGTGTTGGTGCAATACTCATTACACCTAAGGGAGTTCACATGCCTTTCTCGGCAAAACTCACTTTTAACTGCACTAACAACGAAGCTGAATACGAAGCCTGTATCATGGGTCTTGAGGAAGCCATTGACCTCAGGATCAAGACTTTAACTGTATTCGGAGATTCAACTCTGGTAATAAATCAAACCAATGGCAAATGGTATACTCACCAGGAGCATCTGATACCTTACCGGGATTATACGAGGAGGTTACTTACATTCTTCACAACAGTCAAGCTCGAGTATATCCCTCGAGATGAAAATCAGTTTGCAGATGCTCTGGCTACCATTTCATCCATGATCAAAGTTCAAGCTGCCAACTTTGTGCCACGGATTTCAGTATCCAGACTTGACAGACCAGCATACGTATTCTCTGCAGACCTTGCTAAAGATGATAAGCCTTGGTTCTATGACATAAAATGCTTCTTGGAGGATCAAACATACCCACCTGGGGCATCATCCAATGATAAGAAGACATTAATAAGGCTAGCTGGTAGTTTCTTCTTGAATGTTGATGGTTCCTTGTACAAGAGAAACTTTGATATGGTACTTCTCAGATGTGTTGATAAGATAGAAGCAGACTTGTTGATGCACGAGGTGCACGAAGGTTCTTTTGGTACCCATCCTGGAGGACATGTAATGGCTAAAGAGTTGCTAAGATCAGGCTACTACTAGATCACGATGGATACAGACTGTTGTGCTTACGCTAGGAAATGGCATAAATGCCAGATTTACGCAGATAAAGTGCATGTGCCTCCGAATCCTCTGAATGTGATGTCTTCACCTTGGCCCTTCGCCATGTGGGGCATTGATATGATTGGCAAGATTGAACCGACTGCTTCAAACGGCCATAGATTCATCCTGGTAGCTATTGACTATTTTACCAAGTGGGTTGAAGCAGCTTCATATGCGAATGTCACCAGGCAAGTGGTAGCCCGATTCCTAAAGAGAGACATCATTTGTCGGTATGGAGTGCCCGAGCGAATCACTACTGATAATGGTTCCAACTTAAACAACAAAATGGTGGTAGAGCTATGCCGGGACTTCAAAATCCAACACCATAATTCTTCTTCTTACAGGCCAAAGATGAATGGCGCTATCGAGGCAGCTAACAAGAATATCAAGAAGATTGTGCAGAAGATGGTGGTCACCTACAAAGACTGGCATGAAATGCTACCATTTGCCTTGCATGGGTACCGTACGTCAATCAGAACATCCACTAGGGCAACACCGTATCAGCTTGTGTATGATATGGAAGCAGTCTTACCTGTTGAAGTTGAACTAGCCTCCTTACGGGTACTAATGGATGTTAAGCTGAATGAAGCAGAATGGGTCCGGTCCCGGTACGAACAACTGAGTCTGATCGAAGAGATGAGGTTAGCTGCAATCTGTCATGGGAAGTTGTATCAGAAGAGAATGAAGAAAGCCTTCGATCAGAAATTCAGGCTTCGAGAATACCAAGTAGGAGATCTTGTGCTGAAAAGACTCCTTCCTCCTCATACAGACCACAGGGGCAAGTGGACTCCGAATTACGATGGTCCGTTCATAGTAAAGAAAATCTTCTCTAGGGGAGCACTGATGCTCAATACTATGGATGGTGAAGACTTCCTATCCCCTGTGAATTCAGATGCAGTTAAAAAATACTTCGCATAAAATGACCCTCTGGACATAAAAACAAAATGTAAGTCCAGGAAAAAATAGGGCATCCCGCGAGTCAAAAACAGAATAAAAGACTCGGGCAAAAATAAGGGAAAATAAATAAAAATGTACACCCGCTGAGTTGAAAAGCCGCATTGGACAACTCAGGAAAAAATGGGTATCCCGGTGGATCGAAAACCCGAAAGGGCGATCCACGCAAAATAAGGGAATAAGTGAACAACTGTATTCTTAATTCGTCCGTATCACTTACAACTTGGCAAGTTTAGAAGGGTTAAAACGTCGATCAAAATAAGCCTTCTTCAGAAAGCAAGATGAGAAGAACATCAACGTCATACGGGTCATAGCAAAAGGGAAGCTCATTAGAGCGTCATCAACATTGCCAGCATCTTTTTGTTTCTCAATTTGTAACAATCTCCTCATTTCAGGGGATCTGTTTCTTTCACTGTACTTTCCAATTCAGGGCACACAAATTAATAAAATCAGATTTTCAGTCACATTTCGTCTCGTACATTTAATTTTCATTTGCAAAATGTCCGATGTCCTTAAAATATTAATTGAATAAATACAGATGCGTTTTTTTCTAAATTACATGCTTACAGGAAATATATTTGCTCCCGGGAGTGTCTAAACTCCTATGATGGAATCCAGTGAGGGATACCTCGGGGTACTTGTACGTTTCTTTGTCATAACAGGATTGCAGGTATTCAAAGTGCAACGCGGGGCACAGAAGCTTCTCCCCAGCAGGACGCCAAATCATTACTACCTCGGCACTTTCTCCAGGACCACATCAGGAGGGGCTCATTTCCCCAGTTAAGTCCATCATCCTCAAAAATCACTAGGAAGATCGTTCAGTGGTCGTTCCTCCCCAGCCAAGTGCAAAGACAAGGAACCATTTCCCCGCAGAGTTTCAGCCTCTATCCTGAAGAGCAATGTCTGAAGATCTCACAACAAAGTGACGAAAGCTTCCACAGACCCCAGCTAGGCTCCTCATCATTAAGATAGGTCTATCATTTATTTGTTTCCCCAAGCAGTCGTACATCTTATCAGATCTACCAATGATCTTTTCCCCCAGCTGGGACATTCTTTCAAAGCAGATCAGCTAGGGATCTTCACAGCAGCAGGGATCCGAATCCCAGATCGGTATCTTTTGCATAATCATAGCATTCGCATCATATTTTCCCCCAGAGCGTAGAATTCCCTCTAATACGGAGCATTACGGCAAAAATCAAACATATTGAATAATCACAAGTCATGTTTTGGATCAAACACCTGTAAATATCAACATCCCGTCAGCAATGTATACAAGATATCTCTCAAATCCCCCGGCAGAATGCCAAAGCATCTTCTTTGCATTCCTCAGATACGGGTACATGCTCCTTTTTGGCACTCGCCCGTGTCATCTTTCCCCAGAAAGTCGCCATAATATTTTCTACAGGCAGATACTTATACATAACAGATATCTCTCAACACTCGTCTGTGTCATTTCCCCAGTAGAAAGCCAAAGCATCCTCTTTGCACTCACTAATACATATGTGTATCACTCCTTCGACACTCGTCCGTGTCACCATTCCTCAGCATGGTCGCCAAAACACTTATTGTAAATCAAACACTTGTTTATAATACACTTCTTCCGACACCCATCCGTGTCATCTTATCCCCACCGATCTTCAGAATATCTCTTATAACTTATACACTTCCCTTTATGATACTCATTTGTATCATGCTATCCCCGACAAGATGAACACTCGTCTGTGTCTCATTCATGCTTACCTTTTATTCATACAGATACTCGTCCGTATCTCATATACACACTTATTTCCCCTCAGAGTCAACACTCGTCCGTGTTCTTTGTTAACCAGTTGATACTCGTCCGTATCATCATCTCTGAACATGTGACAGCGTTATTTCTACCGATACTCGTCCGTATCATAGTCTTAAGGATGCTCGTCCGCATCTTTAATCTATACACAGTGTCAAACACTTACACCTTCACTTCTTAAAAGCGTGAGCACTCGTCCGTGTTCACCATTCCCCAGTAATGCAATCTTTTTGTTATCTGACATTCTTCCTATGTCATGATACTTTTGGCAGCCGTACCCTGCCAGGTGATCGTCCTTCACCTTTTGATGATCGTCCTTCATCATCCCCCCAGCGGAGTCTCCATTATTGGAACCCTTTTATATCCGACATTCATCCTATGTCGTGATATTTTGAGCAGCCGTCCCCTGCTAGGTGATCATCCTTCACCTCTTGATGATCGTCCTTCATCACTCTTATCCGATGGTCGTCCCCATCGTTGATCTTGTTATCTGACATTCGTCCTATGTCATGATAAACCCTGAGAGCAGCCGTACCCTGCTAGGTGATCGTCCTTCACCTCTTGATGATCGTCCTTCATCATGCTTATCCGATGGCCGTCACCATCGTTGACCTTTGCTATCCGACATTCGTCCTATGTCGTGATACTTTTGGCAGTCGTACCCTGCTGTCGCTCCCGATAAATGGGGACTGGCCCAAATAAAGGTACAAATGCGAACGGTCGGCGAGAGGGACAATGAGAACACACAGCAGTGCACTCACTGGAGATGAAAAGAGTCGCCAGCTAGGCATTTTTATCCCGGAGGAAAGGTAATGCTGCATAGACCTAGAAAGAGATGGATAAGACGGTTGCGAACCAGAGAGACTGAGAAAGGGGGTTGGTTACAACCTGGGAAGGTATTAGCACCCAGATTATCCGCCGTACTCGACGGGATCCATGCTTAAAAGATTTTTGTTTTAAAGGGGTAGTGTCAGTGCAATCTGTGTACCAAAGAGCTAGAAAAAGATGTACAGGTGTCAGTGTAAAAGGAGTGTGAAGTGTATAAATGATGTGTCAGTGTAAGAATGAGAATGAATTGCTCATGACCATGAGGCTTAAAGAATAAGACTGGGAGGAAGGGGGATGTACAGAGACTTTTGTTCGATAACTGTTAAGTTATGCCTACGTATCCTCTCGTGCAATGAAGAAGTCAGAACACCGTAGTTCGACCCAGAGAGACTGAAAGATAAATTGACCTGTGAACTGCTTATTGGTCTATGCTCAAGTGTATGACCTGTCTGGCTCAGGTGCAAACTGTCTTGCATTAGACGGAAGAAGCAAGTTCTCGTTTATGAGTGAATGAGGTGAGAAAAGAATCCCGAAGGAGACGATTATTGTTTGTTTCTGAGTTTTCAGTCTTTTATTACTTTTTGATAGTTTGTCATAAGTTAATAAGCTTAAGCCTAAACCAATGGGTTAGTAAACTCATCACATCTTCCCTCCGATTAGGGGTAATGAGAATACCTTAAGTGTGAAGTCAGCTTCTCACACTTAATCACCTTTTGATGTAGGGTTAAGATCATTAACCTACTTATGATTATTTAGATGTTTTTGTTGTTTTTGTTTAGTGTTAAGTAATGAGGTTAAGCCATAATCAGGGATTTAACAGACTCATTACACCATCCTAATAGAAGGATAATAGATGAGAATGTTTAAGCTGAGGAAAGCTCCTCAACTTAATCCATGATTAGGGATTAAACTCATGACAAAACAAGCCTTTGATTAAGTGGATTTTATTTAATGATATGATGAAGAAGTGAGTTTTATGATTTGTAAGACAACTTGAGGGGGACTTGTCCATTAACACTAGGGTTAGTCCTTCTTAACCAATTAAGGAAGAATTAGAACCCTAATGCAAGGCCCAAGTTACAAGTGTGATGTCTTGATGATTATTAAGTGAATTGGTTAAGATATTTAAACACATTAAGGGTTTAACACTTAGGATTAAAGTTATACACTCCATCCTAATAGAAGGATGCAGGCATAAGCTTAATCACAAAGCCTTAAAGCCTTTAGGGTTTAGTCCCTGATTATGAGGTGAGAAGAGAAGACTCAAAAGAGACACAAAGGTAAAAACTAAATGGGGGACTAATCAAAACCCTAATCATTGTCATGCTTGGTTGTTCCTAAGGTTTGTGAGGTTTTCAAGAGAAGTCTTCAAAGGAACCACCAGGAAGCAGATGAAAGGATCAGGAGAAGCAAAGTAACTTGCTTCATTCAAGAAGTCAAGTCACTTGAAGAAAGAAAGTGAGAAGAAGAAAAATGAGCAAGCTCAATCTCAAACACATAACAAAATGCAGCATGGATGCATAAGAGGGATGAAAAGAAAATGTGGGAAGTGAAGGCAAATCCACTTCCCAAAGTTACTTACCACCTGAAATGTTAGTGAAAGGAATGCAATGCAATGCAAAATGGAATGAAATGGCATGATGAGAAACAAAACCAGAAGCACATACATGATGTTAATAATGCTATAAGAGGCTACAAACATGAAACAACACATGGGGATGATCATACAAGCTCATGGATGCAAATGAAACAAGTTAAGAAACATGAACATACATGAAAAGTTATGAAATGCAAATGGCATACAACATGGAAAATGCAAGATGCAATGATCAAACATGCTTTCAATATGTCTTATGATGTCAAATGAATCAAATGGAAGCATGGAATGTCATGGCAAGTCATGTTATGCAAGAGAATGCAAGATGGATGCATATGGAAGCCCAAATTAGGGTTTATGAACAATACATCAAACAAAAATCAAAATCAGAAGCAAACCCTAAGATAAAAAATTGAAAATTCCACTCAAAGGACCCCTAATCCTATACTAACCTAATCCCAAAGGAGAAGTCTCAACTCCTAACCAAATTCAAGTTATGGTTTTCTTAAGATTTCTAGGGTTTTAGGGTTCCTAAACAAGAAAATTACCAAACAAATTGAAAATGAAAGATCAAAACATGGCCATTTAATCTCACAAACTACATGCTAAACACAATGCAATGCAAAAAGAATCAATGTCCAACTCTTCATAGATAGGCAGAAATGATTTTTGGAACTTTGGATCAAATTAATGCATAAAAATGATTTTAAATCAATGAAAAATTCTCAAAATGCATCAAGATCAAAAAATAAATTTGGTTTGAAGGTTGGACAATGTTTCTAAATGTCTTAGAACATTTCATGAATTTTTTGGTGATTTTTAAATACCTAAAAGTATTTTTAATAAATTAATTTTCATTAATCAATTAAAAATAAACTTTTAAATATTTTAAAATACTTTTTAAATGCTAAAAATGAAAATAAAAATATTTTTGTGTTTTAAAAATTAAGGAAACTCTTGAGAAAAAGTTTCATAATTTTTAAAACAATTTTGCTATTTTAAATAAATTGTGTAAATAAAATGAAAAAGAAATGAAAATAAAATGAAATAAAAGAAAGTAAGCATAATGAAGAGTCCAGATTGAATCTGGGCTTGAGAAGTTTGACCTGGCGCGCATCTGGACGGCCCAAGTTCAAACTTCCCTAAACTCAATTAATTAATTAATTAACATTTAATTAAATATGGATTAGGGCTAATGATCAGATCTCATCCATCCAATGCACGCGGGAAAGAAATATCGCACGACCTAAATTCAAACTTGTCCCTAAACCCTAATTATCATTAATCACTCTCAGATGACCGGAACAGTGGTTCCGGTCATCTTCTCCGGCCAGCATAAACCCTAGTTTCCTTTACAGGTTACCAAACAACAAATTTCTTCCACCAAAATGATCATTTCATCAATCTAAACCTAAACCCTCATCTCAAATCCATTTATTTCAACTCACAAGCACGAATCGAAACAAAATACAAAACACGGGTGTAAACACCCCAAATTTGCCCTCACCCATTCACACCATGGCTTGTGATCATTCTCATATGCATAAACACAATCATATCACCTCATATGACATTTTTTTTGGTTCACTGCATAGTTTCTAAGTCATCTGCACCTAGGGTTTGTGATCTGAGCAATCCAAGAGCCACTTGGGCCACTCCAAAGGCCACCAATCACTTCAAAGGGGTCCATATGTGTTCTTGTATCATATTATATCCTCTCAAAGTCAAGAATGCCAAAGAATCACAAGAACTGGGATTGGTATGGATGCAGAGCCCAGTTTGACTGCACAGTTGACCTAAAATTAGGGTTTTGGTTTCAGAGGCCATAACTTCAAATTTTTTGGTCATTATTGTTTCTATTGGTCTCTATATGGTATAGGGAGTATGCATATCAATTTTCATGAAGAAATTCCATGGGGAAGCCATCTGATCAAGAGTTGACTTTTCAGACAAGTCAGTGCAAAATCAGGGCATCTGAGGCCCCCAATGACCCAACCAATGGGTGATCTTCATCATTTTGAGTGTATATGATCTTTATTTGATCATGGAAGAAGGTTGAAGTTCACAAAAATCAAGAATTTGGAGTTTTTGCAAATGTTGACTTTTTGGGCATAGTTGACTTTTCAAGAATGTGTCATTTTAGGTCATTTTTCAAGCCTTGATTCTTGATCCAAAAATGCTTCAAATGAAAAAACTTTGGTCATGAAAGTTGTAGAATACATCTTTCCCTTTTCAAAAAGTACAAGAACATGATCAAATTCTTCTTGGATCAAAAGTTATGGTGTGACAAAGTTGGCAAAAATCATTGATTTTCAAGACATGCTTCAAATGTGAATTTTGCAAAATCATGAACCAATACCATTTGTAACTTCTAATTCACTTCAAACCATGACACAAACATCACACAAACTCTAAAAGTCAGAATTGAACCAAGAATGCTCATGTTTCATGGCTTGTGGAATGAGAAAGTCACATGTGAACCAAAGTTGCACCAACTTGCAAAACCACTCATCACACTTCCTACCACTTGCAACCTTGGATGCTGAGTTTTGCTAGCCTTTCCCCTCACCTTTGCTGCGCCAGCCCATGCCTTGTACTAGCCTAGAACCAAGCCATACCTCTCTTACACAAAAAGTGGACTTTTTGGCAAAAGCAAACTTACCAATCAATAGAGGCCATGTCAAATCATCTGACCTATAGGATTAAAATACACTATCCAAATGCAGGCCATAACACTCAAGAAGCAAGGCTGAAACAACACACAACATCACATTCACAAAAACCATCCCATTTGCATTTTCCTTCGAATCTGCCTCCTCACCTCACAAACATTCCAACAAGTTTCATCAACCTTTTCATCATGTTCCATTGAGTAGAAACCAACAAGATTCAAGCCTGAAACCAACATGAACTGAGCTTCACCATTCCTCATCCTCAAAACCAGAACTCTTCGAATCCCTTTATCCAGCCATCAAACACACCATTTTTCTTCACCAACAAGTCAAGCACATCAAAAGGAGTCAAAACCACCCTTCACATTGATCTGAAGCTGCCTATACACAGAGCTCATTTTCTGCTATATCAGATTGGAACCTCTCAAAATAGCTTGCTTAAGCTCATTCCAAGCCTGCCATTAGCATCAGGAGGATCAATGGAGTAAGTTGGCACCAAGAAGCAGTCCAGAAAGCCCAGAAATTGAAGTTTCCATCTCAGGTATGGCCAAGAACACATTCTCTTAAAGCTTTGATTTTTTTGTTATAGACTGAAAGTACATGCTTCAAGGATCATTGTGATATGTTTAGAATCGAAAATGGTGAAAAAATGAGCATTTCATGAGTGTCTGAAAGTTTGGCCCCGTTTTTGTTTTGTTTCGATTCAACCTGTTCTTGCTGGATAAATGATGATTGATTGGTGTTTTGAGTTGCTGGAAGTGTGGGGATTGTTTCTGGGCGTTTAATCTGACTTGGGGTAGCCTGGATAAGAAGCTAGGGTTTTGGCACGGCCGGAGAAGACGACCGGAGCTCATCTCCGGTCGCCTGAATGTAATTAGGGTTAAATCTCATTAATTAGTGAACTTTAAATCTGGTCCCTTGGATGCTGCTTCCCGCGCGCTTGTGGACGGCTCAGATGGGTCATTAAACCCTAATTTTGTTTAATTAAATTAATCATAATTAATTAAGTTAACCTGGGACCACAGCCATTGGATCACGCGCGTATTTGAACTTTGAACCTGGGCCTTGGATTGTGCATACCCCCAGTCTTGTTGACTTGCGCGCAGGGCCCTTTTATCCCTCAACTCTCAATCACAGCCACTCATACTGCATACTTCATATTTTATTTTCATTTTTCTTTCATTTAATTTCTATAATTTATTTAAAATAGTAAAAAATGTCTAAAAATTATGAAACTTTTTCTTAAGAGTTTTATTAATTTTTAGGACACAAAAATATTTTTGTTTTTATTTTTATCATTAAAAAAGTATTTTTAAATATTTAAAAGATTATTTTTAATTGATTAATGGGAATTAATTTATTAAAAATACTTTTAGGTATTTAAAAATCACCAAAAAATTCATGAAATGTTCTAAGACATTTAGAAACATTGTCCAACCTTCAAACCAAATTTCTTTTTTGATCTTGATGCATTTTGAGAATTTTTCATTGAATTAAAACCATTTTTGTGCATTATTTTGATCCTAAGTTCAAAAAATCATTTCTGCCTATCTATGAAGAGTTGGACATTGATTCTTTTTGCATTGCATTGTGTTTAGCATGTAGTTTATGAGATTAAATGGCCATGATTTGATCTTTCATTTTCAATTTGTTTGGCATTTCTTTTGTTTGGAAACCCTAAAACCCTAGCAAACTTGTAAAAGCCATAACTTGAACTTGGTTGGGAGTTGAGGCTTCTCCTTTGGGCAGTGAATTATTATAGGATTAGGGGTCCTTTGAGTGGCATTTTCAATTTTTTTATCTTAGGGTTTGCTTCTGATTTTGATTTTTGTTTGTTGTACGGTTCATAAACCCTAATTTGGGCTTCCATATGCATCCATCTTGCATTCTCTTGCATAACATGACTTGCCATGACACTCCATGCTTCCATGTGATTCATTTGACATCATAAGACATATAGAAAGCATGTTTGATCATTGCATCTTGCATTTGCCATGTTGTATGCCATGTGCACTTCATAACTTTTCATGTATGTCCATGCTTCTTAGCCTGCTTCATTTGCATTCATAACCTTGTATGATCATTTCCATGTGCTGCCTCATGTTCATAGCACTTCATAGCATCATTATCATCATCAACATGCTTCTGGTTTTGTTTTTCATCATGTCATCTCATCTCATTTTGCATTGCATTGCATTTTTCTTCTAACCTTTCAGGTGGTAGGTAACTTTGAGAAGTGAATTTGCCTTCACTTCTCATAACTTTTCTTTTCATCTCTCTTGCATCCATTGCTGCATTTTTGTTTGTGTTTGAGTTTGAGCTTGCTCATTCTTCTTCTTCCCACTTTCTTTCTTCAAGTGACTTGACTTCTTGAATGAAGCAAGTTGCTTTGCTTCTCTTGATCCTTTCATCTGCTTCCTGGTGGTTCCATTGAAGACTTGTTCTTGTAAACTTCACAAACCTTAGGAACAACCAAGCATGACAATGATTAGGGTTTTGATTAGTCTCCCCTCTTAGTTTTACCTTTGTGTCTCTTTGAGTCTTCTCTTCTCATCTCATAATCAGGGACTAAACCCTAAAGGCTTTAAGGCTTTGTGATTAAGCTTATGCCTGCATCCTTCTCTTAGGATGGAGTGTATAACTTTAATCCTAAGTGTTGAACCCTTAATGTGTTTAAATCCTCTAATTAATTCACATAATAATCATCAAGACTTCACACTTGTAACTTGGGCCTTGCATTAGGGTTTTAATTCTTCCTTAACTGGTTAAGAAGGACTAACCCTAGTGTTAACGGACAAGTCCCCCTCAAGTTGTCTTATAAACCCTAAAACTCACTTCATCATCATATCATTAACTAAAATCCACTCAATAAAGGCTTTGTTTTGTCATGAGTTTAATCCCTAATCATGGATTAAGTTGAGGAGTTTTCCTCAGCTTAAACATTCTCATCTATTATCCTTCTATTAGGATGGTGTAATGAGTCTGTTTAATCCCTGATTATGGCTTAATCTCATTACTTAACACTAAACAAAAAACAACAAAAACATCTAATTAATCACAAGTAGGTTAATGATCTTAATCCTACACCAAAGGTGTTTAAGTGTGAGAAGCTGACTTCACACTTAAGGTATTCTCATTACCCCTAATCAGAGGGAAGATGTGATGAGTTTACTAAATCCATTGGTTTAGACTTAAGCTCATTAACTTATGACAAAATCCAAAAACAATAAAAGACTGAAAACACAAAAACAAACAATAATCGTCTCCTTCGGGATTCCTTTCTCACCTCATTCACTCACAAACGAGAACTTGCTTCTTCCGTCTAATGCAAGACAGTTTGCACCTGAGCCAGACAGGTCATACACTTGAGCATAGACAAGTAAGCAGTTCACAAGTCAAGTCATCTTTCAGTCTCTTTGGATCGAACTACGGTGTTCTGACTTCCTCATTGCACGAGAGGATACGTAGGCATAACTTAACAGTTATCGAACAAAAGTCTCTGTATATTCCCCCTCTTTCCAGCTTCATTCTTTTAGCCTCATAGTCTTGGGCAGCTCATTCTCATTCCTACACTGACACTTCATTTATGCACTTCACTTTTCTCTTACACTGACACCTGTACATTTTGTTTTCCAGCTCTTTTACACACAAATTGCACTGACACTACCCCTTTAAAACACAAATCTTTCAAGCGTGGATCCCGTCGAGTACGGCGGACAATCTGGGTGCTAATACCTTCCCAGGTTGTAACCAACCCCCTTTCTCAGTCTCTCTGGTTCGCAACCGTCTTATCCATCTTTTTCTAGGTCTATGCAGCATTACCTTTCCTCCGGGATAAAAATGCCTAGCTGGCGACTCTATTCATCTCCAGTGAGTTCACGGCTGTGTGTTCTCATTGTTCTTTTCGCCGACCGTCCGCGTCTGTACCTTTATCTGGGCCTGGTCCCACCTATCGGGAGCGACAGCTTGGCGACTCTGTTGGGGAAACTTATACTGCAACCAGGGCTTCTGGTTCTTTTTGTGGGTTCCTCCTAGCGCTTGTTTGATTTGTGTTTACTAGGGTGTTATGTGTTTATTTGTGTTCATATATGTTTTATTTTTGCTTTATGTACAGTTGTTTATCTGCTTTCTTTACTGCTTTACATATATCATACTGTCATGCTGTCTGGCTGGATCTGGTTTTACTTTGGTGGGTGGGTGTTTCATTGAGAGTTAAGGTCTTATACCTGGGACCTGAGTGACACCTAGGCTAGAGTGAATCATATTATTTCCCATTCCATCTCGGTCTGGTGCGGGAATATGAAACACGGTTCAGATATGGGTTTCTTCTTGAGAACTCTGTGTTGCAGATTTCCTGCAATGCTAGGGCTATCTGGGAAGCCTGCTAAGTCTGGATGACCTTTTAGTATTGACCTTCAGAAACTGAGGTGAATTAGAGGAGGAACTTTTATGGTTATTGTAAACACTGTACCTCCGGGTTAGAAGTGTTTACACTTCTCATAACTGATCCAAGTCTGAGGATCCTTGTTTTAGAACACCACCTGTGAGGGGGTTGGGCTGTTTACAGGTTTGCAGGTACCTTGACCTCAGAATACCCAGTTACTTTGATTTGGTTAAGAATACTCCATGTTGGAACAGTTCTTGTGATTCTAAAACCCTGGACATGTGGCTCTTTATTTGAGTCCCCCACCTTGGTTACTGGATTTACAGACCTCCATCTGGAATTCTTGAACATACTTGGATCTATATCAGGGCATTTGATCAGATCCAACTCAGTCACAAACCCTTGCATATCATTTTCATACATAATCATTGCATCATATTGACATTTGCTTATTTGTGTTTCAGGGTATCCATCTTCACTTTTGGCTAGTTTTGACCCCATCTTCAGTATTGACCTATCTTCATCAGCACCTGCTTCAGTTTAGCTATCTGCTTCAGCTATCACCTGCACCAGCCAATCAGTGGCCCATTCTTCAGTGTTATTATCAGCACCTGTCTCTACTCATCTTCAGCATCATGGCTCCTAAAAAGAGCAATATCACCTATCACTTCTTCCAGCCAGAGCTATCTGACATCAGGAGGATTCAGACCCTGATCACTCCAGATCACATACCATTGTTCAGGGAACACTACGGAGATATACTTGATATGGTTATGGATCTGGACCCTTCACAGAGAAGCTTGATTCACACCTGCATTCAGTTTTATGATCCCCCATTGAGGTGTTTTACTTTTCAGGACTTTCAGCTAGGCCCTTTATTGGAAGAATACTCATCATTGGTTGGTCTGCCTATCAGGGGTGGAATCCCTTTCAACCCTGAGATGGTCTTTCCTGGTAATGGAGAAGTAGCAAAGGCTCTGCATTTGGAACCTGTTCTGGTTGAGCAGCATATGACTTCTAAAGCTGGAATCCCTGGCTTCCATCTGGATTTCCTGATCTCTCAAGCTACCCTGAAAGCTTCTTTAGGAGAGTGGAAAGCTGTTTGTGCCTTGTTGGCTTTGAGCATATATGGAATTGTGTTGTTTGCAGATGAGCCTCGATTCATTAGCAAGAATGCAATCCATTTGTTCATCTTGAAAAACCCAGTGCCCACTTTATTGGGGGATCTCTACTATTCAGTGCATCAGAGGAATGAAAAGCAGAGAGGGAGATTAGTGAGGTGTTGTGCTCCGTTGTTCCATACTTGGCTTCTCAGGCATCTACCCAGGACAGATGCATTTTTAAATCCTCATCAGCAAAGAAACTGGGCAAAGAGACTCACTGCTCTAACTTCAGCAGATATCAGATGGTGCACTCAAAGTACCAAAGGCAGGGATATCATCACCAGCTGTGGGCATTTTCCCAATGTGCCCCTAATAGGAGTTAAGGGTAGTATCAATTACAACCCTCTGTTGTTTAGAAGACAATTGGGCTATGCACTGGTCCACACTCCTAAGGCACAAGACTTGGTTGAAACTCTTTATTGCGAGAACAAGATTAGTTTGGCTATTGTTAGGCAGGCATCCTGGGCCTGGGATAATGTTCAAACCAAGGGAATAACCATTTTGGGGAAGTGCAACAATGTGGCATCAGCACAATATTATGAGTGGTCCCGTGCCAGGGCTCAATTCTCTGGGATGCCCTTTACTATAGAAGATATGCCTGAATCATCTTCAGCACCACCTGCCACTGTCAGTTTGGAGGAGTTTGAGAGTTTGAAAGAAAGAAATGAGAGGTTAACTCAAGCTTTGCAGAAAACCCTCCGGGAGAGGAGTGATGGTATGAGGGAGGTTGAGAGATTGGAGAAGTTGAGAGTGGAGCATCTGGTTAAGATTGAGAAGTCTGGGGATTATATCAAAAAGTCTAAAGCTGGAGAACAAATTCTGAAGAATGCTTGCAAAGAAGCCCAGTTCCAGAGAGCAAGGACAGACTTGTATCTGAAGGAGAGTCAGGCCCGGTGGGTCAGGATCACCGAGGCTCGTACCCTGGAGGACAAAAGGGTCCAAGACAAGATAGAACAGATGGAAGCTAGTGCAAAGGAGCAGCAGGAAGCCCTGGCAGCAGCCCAGAGGGAGATATCAGAGCTGAAGATCAAGGCCGGAGTGAAGAGGTCAAAGGACCAAAATCAGCACAAAAAGCTAACAGTAGCTGTTACGACCCGGAATCTCCTCATCAGGAATCTCACGGAGCGTCCGGCTGATCCTGTGACCGAAGCACTTCTCAAGGAAGTTCGTGAGGATGAGTTTGGTCTTGGTGTTTGACCATTTGTTTGTTGTTGCTTTCATTCCATGTACTTTTATTTTCTTGTGATGTATTTTGACCCCCTCCGAGGGCTTGTATTTGTAAACAAACTATGTACCATTTTGCTTTTGTAATATATGTATTAGTTTGTTCCATCCGAGTTTCACTTCAAAAGCAGCATCAACAGCATTTTCAAGGGTCTGGAAGGGTCAAAACTGAATGCCAAACCGGATACCTTGAGAACAAATAAGCATAACTGCATTGCATACTAACCCCTTTGTTTGTTTTGTAGGTTTTTGTTTTATTGCCACTAACTCTGTTGTGATGATCAGGAACTATTGCTAGGCGCCGGGTATTTCCCCTCAACCGTCCGCACCGTTATCCAACCCGTAACAATCTTCCGGGCATTCAAATGGATCAGGTACAGCAGGACCTTGCAGAGGTTAGAAATCAAATGGCAAACGAAAGGCTAGAAATGAGGAATCAAATGACTCAGTTTATGGAAGTGATGAACAACATGGCTCAGAGCCAGGAAAGAATGAGGGCCATGGTGGAAAGGCAGAATCAAGAAGATCCACATATAGGGACTGTCGGGACCAGCAACAATGAAAGGGTCCAACCTCATGTAAATCCCCCTGTATTTGGACCACATCTCCATCCTGAGGTCAACATCCCTGCAAATGTTCAAGGGACTGCCACTGCAGCCAGGGTACTTCAAGAAGACCCCCAGGAGGATCAGTTTACAGTAATGGGTGCTGGGGAAGAAGCTTATGATAGAAGGTTGGATGAGATAGCTGAGAAATTGAGGTCCTTAGAATCTCAAAACTCTTTGGGTTTCGATGTCATGGACATGGGCTTGGTAGACGGGGTCAGGATTCCCCATAAGTTCAAGCCTCCTTGCTTTGAAAAATACAACGGGACTTCATGCCCCCGGACTCATTTACAGTCATTTCTGGGAAGGCTGAAGGCCTATACTATGGATGAGAAGCTCTGGATGTTCTATTTCGAGGATAGCTTAACTGGAGCGTCAAGAGAATGGTACTCTCACCTGACAAGGGCAACTATCAGGTGCTGGAAGGATTTGGCAGAAGCCTTCATCAGACAGTATCAGTACAACTTAGATATGGCACCCAACAGGACTCTCCTAATGGGAATGTCACAGTCGTCAAGGGAAAGTTTCCGAGAATATGCCCAGAGATGGAGGCAATTGGCTGCTGCTGTTCAACCACCTATGTCTGAGAGGGAAATGGCAGATATGTTTATGAACACCCTTCAGGGAACCTACATTGACAGGCTGGCTGCTTTCTCTTCTACTAGCTTTGCAGATGTTGTCATAGCTGGAGAGAGAATTGAGAGCTTGTTAAAAATGGGTAAGATATCTGACAATGGTGCAAGCTCGTCCAGTAGTACAAGAAAGCCTTTTGCAGGCCCGAGAAGAACTGGCGAGACCAATGCCATCCACACCAACAGGGGCAGGCCCCAATATGTTCACAGATCAGTGGCAGCAGTCACCATTCCTGCTCCAGCTCATCCTCAGCCAGTTTATGAACCACCGCAACAAAACTATCAGCCACAACCTCAGTACCATCAACAGAATCAGTATCCTCCGAGAAATTATAACAACAGCAACGCCAACAACAACAGTCAACAAAGACCATTCCAACAGAGGCCATCTCAAGCCAACAGAGTGATCGACCCGATCCCCATGCCATATGCTACATTGCTGCCACAGCTCCTGAAACTCAACCTAGTTGAGCTAAGGACGTTGGCACCTCCAGATCCCAACAGTCTACCCAGGAATTACGACTCCAATGCTAGGTGTGCCTTTCATTCAAACGCACCTGGCCATAGTACAGAAAAGTGCAGAGCCTTGCACATGAAGGTACAAGACCTGGTAGACTCAAAAGCTCTGAATTTTGCACCACCACCCAATGTCAACAAAAATCCTATGCCAAACCATGGTGATCCCCGAATTAACGCTGTTGAAGAAGACAAGCCGTCTTATTTAATAACCAGTGTGGGTCAAATCAGGACACCGTTGGTGGAGATCAAGGCTCAGCTCTTGGAATGTCACATGTTCCCGGGGTGTGAGTTAGGGTGTGCTTACTGCAATATTTCAGTAAATGGGTGCGATAATCTGAGGAATGGCATAGATGGCCTTATTCAGAGTGGCCAGCTTCAGATCACCACATCATTTCCAACAAATCCAGCAATCTCATCAGCAACGGTTTCAGAACCTCCTACAACTACAGCAACCATTGTTCCTGACAATTCTTCGGCTTCATCAACAAGTACTTCATCTGTCTTCTCAAATGATCAGTTATCAACAAATTTTCCTGCTACAACTTCCGCTTCACTCCATTTTGAATCTCCTACAACAACAACATCCATCCTTCCGACAATGTCTCCTACAACTCCAGCAACCAATCATGAAGATGTCTCAACTGTCACAATATTTTATGATCCTGAAAGCAACTCTGCCTACAATTCAGAAGGTGCTGCTCCCATTAGAGCACCAGTTACACTTTATTACGATCCACAAACTATCACAGTCCCTTCAGCAGCAGCAATCAGTCCAGTCACTGTCACGGTGCCTGGACCAGTACCTTATGAAAGCAGTAATGCTATCCCCTGGCATTACGGCTCTGACCTATACTGTGAAGGACAAAAGATCACTTTTGAATCATCAACACCTGCACCACAAATAGATAATGTGGGAGGAGGCGGAGGCTTCACTCGAAGCGGACGTCTCTTTGCTCCACAAATTCAAAGACCCGCTGCCGAAGCAGAAGCTGCTGCCAAGGCAAAAGGAAAGAGCCCGGTGCAGGAAGATCAAACAGTTAAAGAAGCTTTGAAGACACCATTCGATCAAGAAGTTGATGAGTTTATGAGAATCATCAAAAAGAGTGATTACAAAATTGTGGATCAGCTTCACCAGACGCCATCCAAGATCTCTATCCTCTCACTGCTTATGTGCTCCGAAGCCCATCGGAATGCACTACTCAAAGTCTTGCACGCAGCTTACGTGCCTGAAGAGATCACTATCAATCAATTGGAAGCTGTAGTTGGAAATGTTAATGCTAGTCATGGACTAGGGTTCACTAATACTGATTTGACAACGGAAGGCCGCAACCATAACAAAGCCTTGCACATAACCATGGAATGCAAAGGTGCTGTCCTTTCACATGTGTTGGTAGACACGGGGTCATCCCTCAATGTCTTACCCAAGAAGGCCTTGGTGAAGCTAGAATATGACGGATTGGCGTTGAGACCCAGCAACCTGGTGGTAAGAGCCTTTGATGGTTCAAAGAGATCGGTTCTGGGAGAGATTGAGTTGCCCATAACGATTGGCCCGCAGACCTTCAAAACGACCTTCTACGTGATGGATATACAACCTGCCTACAGCTGTCTATTGGGTAGGCCATGGATTCACGCCGCTGGCGCCGTGACCTCTACCCTTCACCAGAAGTTAAAATATGAGTGGGAGGGTCAAATCGTTACAATCTGTGGAGAAGAGGATATTTTTGTCAGCCACCTGGCTACCTATAAGTACATTGAGATGGATGGGGAGATCCATGAAACAATGAGTCAGGGTTTTGAAGCTTTGAATGTCAATGAAACATCTGCTGTGCCTGGTACTTCAATATCATCATACCAACAAGCCCGGAAGGTTGTTGAGGGAGGAAACGCCCAAGGCTGGGGAAAACTGCTATCGGTGGAGAAGAAAGAAGACAAATTTGGGTTGGGGTACAAACCAACTCAACAAGATCAAGCAGCGGCTGCGAAAGAGCCCAACTTTGTGAGTGGGGGGATGCTCACCCCTGATGCTGTCAACTGTCTGGAAGACGAGCTGGAAGAAGAACGCAACCTGGAAAGCTGGATTCGTCCAAAGATCCCGGGGAGCAGTATCTCAAACTGGTCTTCCCAGGAAATTATAAGAGTTACTCATGCAGAGTAATTATTATTTCCTGTATTTTTATAGCATGCATCAAAGTCTTGCATCTTGCCCAAGATGACAAGACTCATTTTGTGATCAGGGCCATCTGTACTTTTTGTGCAAACAAGATTAATTAATGAAATATCAGACATCTTTTTGCAAACGAGTCTTTTTCTTTTCTGCTCACTGTTTTTCCATTTTTCTTTTTGTACAAAAAATAAATGGCAGTATTTTCAAAATGATAACTTTATTTCACTTTTCTAAAACAAGATTAAAATCAAATCACTAAAATGAACCAACTGAACCCTTGCAGAGAATGCCTTCCTGACAGCACCGACAACAGCGCGGCTATGACTTCGTATGACTTTGACAATCCGATCAATCAAGCTGATGAAGGGGTTGAAGAAGAATATGAGCTTCCTGAAGAGCTAGCCAGGTTGTTGAGACAAGAGGAAAAGGTTATTACTCCTCACCAGGAGGAGGTTGAAGTGATTAATCTTGGTACAGATGAAGACGTGAAAGAGGTCAAAATCGGGGCCTGCCTGCAAGACTCAGTGAAGAGACAACTGATTGACCTGCTTCAAGAGTATGTGGACGTATTTGCTTGGTCTTACCAAGATATGCCAGGGTTGGATACCGACATTGTCGTGCACAAGCTGCCTTTGAGAGAAGAATGCCCACCAGTCAAACAGAAGCTGCGCCGTACTCGTCCGGACATGGCAATGAAAATTAAGGAGGAGGTACAAAAGCAATGGGAAGCCGGGTTCCTTGCTGTGACTAGCTATCCACCGTGGGTCGCTAACATAGTACCTGTGCCTAAGAAAGACGGCAAAGTAAGAATGTGTGTTGACTACCGGGATCTGAACAGAGCCAGCCCAAAAGATGACTTCCCATTACCTCACATTGATGTATTGGTCGATAACACGGCTCAGTTCTCGGTATTCTCCTTCATGGACGGATTTTCAGGATACAATCAGATCAAAATGTCACCTGAAGACATGGAGAAGACAACATTCATCACACCCTGGGGCACGTTCTGCTACAAGGTAATGCCATTTGGGCTCAAAAACGCTGGTGCAACATATCAACGGGCAATGGTGACATTATTCCACGATATGATCCATAAAGAGATAGAATGTTACGTGGATGATATGATCGCCAAGTCCCTTACTGAAGGAGACCACCTGGTGAATCTGCTGAAGTTATTCAAGCGTCTGAGGAAGTACCAACTGAAGTTGAACCCCAACAAATGCACATTCGGGGTGAGATCTGGTAAGCTGCTGGGATTTATTGTAAGCGAGAAAGGGATTGAAGTTGACCCTGATAAAGTCAAAGCCATCCAAGAGATGCCTGCACCGAAAACTGAGAAAGAAGTTCGAGGGTTCTTGGGTCGATTGAACTACATTTCAAGGTTCATATCCCACCTTACAGCAACCTGTGAACCCTTGTTCAAGCTGTTAAGAAAAGAACAGACGGTCAGATGGAATGAAGACTGCCAAAGGGCTTTTGACAAGATCAAAGAATACTTACAAGAACCTCCAATCCTCATGCCTCCAGTTGAAGGAAGACCTCTGATAATGTACTTGACAGTATTAGAAGAGTCAATGAGGTGTGTGCTGGGCCAGCATGACGAGTCTGGTCGAAAAGAGTATGCAATATACTACCTAAGCAAAAAGTTTACCGACTGTGAACAACGTTATTCACTGCTCGAGAAAACTTGCTGTGCTTTAGCGTGGGCTGCTCGCCGACTGAGACAGTATATGTTGACCCACACTACTTTATTGATCTCAAAAATGGACCCAGTCAAGTACATTTTCGAGAAGCCAGCTCTTACCGGACGGGTTGCAAGATGGCAGATGATTCTCACAGAATACGACATCCAGTACACCTCTCAGAAAGCCATCAAGGGCAGTGTACTATCTGAATATCTTGCTGAGCAACCCATTGATGATTACCAGCCTATGAGGTTTGACTTCCCTGATGAAGACATCATGTTCATAAAAGCAAAAGATCATGAAGAGCCTGTTCACACTGAAGGGCCTGACCCAGAAGACGAATGGACTATGATGTTTGATGGGGCTGTTAACATGAATGGTCGTGGTGTTGGTGCAGTACTCATTACACCTAAAGGAGTTCACATGCCTTTCTCGGCAAAACTCACTTTCAACTGCACTAACAACGAAGCTGAATACGAAGCTTGCATTATGGGTCTTGAGGAAGCCATTGACCTCAGGATCAAGACATTGACTGTATTCGGAGATTCAGCTTTGGTAGTTAATCAAACCAATGGGAAATGGTACACCCACCAGGATCATCTGATACCTTACAGGGACTATACAAGGAAGTTATTGACTTTCTTCACAACAGTCAAGCTTGAATATATCCCTCGGGACGAGAATCAGTTTGCGGATGCCCTGGCTACCATTTCATCCATGATCAAAGTTCAAGCTGCTAACTTTGTACCTCAGATCTCAGTGTCCAGACTTGACAGACCAGCATATGTATTTGCAGCAGATGTTGTCAAAGATGATAAGCCTTGGTTCCATGACATTAAGTGCTTCTTGGAGAATCAAACATACCCACCTGGGGCATCTTCCAATGATAAGAAGACTTTAAGAAGGCTTGCTGGTAGTTTCTTTCTAAACACTGATGGGTCTTTATACAAAAGGAACTTTGATATGGTACTCCTCAGATGTGTTGATAAGACAGAAGCAGATTTGCTGATGAATGAAGTGCACGAAGGCTCCTTTGGCACCCATGCAGGAGGGCATGCTATGGCTAAGAAGTTGTTAAGATCAGGCTATTATTGGATCACAATGGATGCCGACTGTTGTGCCTATGCCAGAAAATGCCACAAGTGTCAGATCTATGCAGATAAAGTGCATGTGCCTCCCAATCCTTTGAACATAATGTCTTCACCTTGGCCCTTTGCTATGTGGGGCATTGATATGATTGGAAAGATTGAGCCGACTGCTTCAAATGGCCATAGATTCATCCTGGTCGCCATTGACTATTTCACCAAGTGGGTCGAAGCAGCTTCATATGCAAACGTCACAAGGCAAGTGGTAGCCAGATTTCTGAAAAGAGATATCATCTGTCGGTATGGAGTTCCCGAGCGGATCATTACTGATAATGGTTCCAATCTAAACAATAAAATGATGGCTGAGTTATGCCGGGACTTCAAAATCCAACACCACAATTCTTCTCCTTACAGGCCAAAGATGAATGGCGCTGTTGAGGCAGCAAATAAAAATATCAAGAAGATTGTGCAGAAGATGGTAGTCACTTACAAAGACTGGCATGAAATGCTACTGTTTGCCTTGCATGGGTACCGCACGTCAATCAGGACATCCACTGGGGCGACACCGTATCAACTTGTGTATGGTATGGAAGCAGTCCTACCTGTCGAAGTTGAATTACCCTCCCTACGGGTACTAATGGATGTTAAGCTGAACGAAGCAGAATGGGTTCGGTCCTGATACGAGCAACTGAGCCTGATCGAAGAGAAAAGATTAGCTGCGATCTGTCATGGGCAGTTATATCAGAAGAGAATGAAGAAAGCCTTCGATCAGAAAGTCAGGCACCGAGAGTACCAAGTGGGAGATCCTGTGTTGAAAAGGATCCTCCCTCCTCATACAGACCACAGGGGCAAATGGACTCCAAATTATGAAGGACCATTTGTGGTGAAGAAAGTTTTCTCTGGTGGAGCACTGATGCTCAGCACCATGGATGGTGAAGATTTCCCATCCCCTGTGAATTCAGATGCAGTTAAAAAATACTTCGCATAAAATGACCCGCTGGACATAAAAACAGAATGTAAGTCCAGGCAAAAATAGGGCATCCCGGCGAGTCAAAAACAGAATAAAAGACTCGGGAAAAAGTAAGGGAAAATAAACAAAAAATGTACACCCGCTGAGTTGAAAAGCCGCATTGGACAGCTCAGGCAAAAATGGGTATCCCGATGGATTGAAAACCCGAAAGGGCGATTCATGCAAAATAAGGGAATAAGCGAACAACTGCACTCTGAATTCGTCTGTATCACTTACAACTTGGTAAGCTTCGAAAGGATCAAACTTCACTCAGAATCAACAATCTTCAGAAAGCAAGATGAGAAGAGCGTCAAAAGTCATACGGGTCATAGTGAAGAGGAAGCTCCTTAAAGCGTCATCAACACTGCCAACATTTTGTTTCTCAATTTGTAACGATCTCCTCATTTCAGGGGATTTGTTTCTTTGACTGTATCTCGCCAATTCAGGGCATATGATCTAATAAAATCAGATTTTCAGTCATGTCTCATTTTGTACATTTTATTTGCAAAAAAATGTCTGATGTCTTAAAAGAAAAACTGATTGCATAAGAATACAGATGTTTATCTTCAAATAAGAACATGCTTGCAGGAAATATGCTTACTCTCAGAAGTATCTAAACTCCTATGACGGAATCCAGTAAAGGATACCTCGGGATTATCTTGTGCGTTTCTCTATCTTTTTCAGGATTGCAGGTATCCCGAACGCAACTTGGGGCATGTAAGTTACATCTCAGCAAGCTGACAAATCAACAAATAATCTCAGCACCCGAAGTGCTCTATCCCCAGCTGAGTTGCCTCTCATTACTCTCCCCAGCTGAGTGGCCAACAACATTCCCCAGTCGTAGTACCAATTATTCTTCCTCAGCCGAGTGCAGATGTCAGGAAATCATCTCCCCACAGAGCTCCAGCCTCTATCCGGAAGAGCAACGCATGAAGAATCACAACAGAGTGAAGAAAGCTTCTACAAACCCCAGCTGGGTCTCTCATTTACAGGGATATGTCAATCAATGACCTGTATCCCCAAGAAGATACATCTCATCAGGTCTATCAATGATCTCATCCCCAGCTGGGATGCCCATTTCGGACGGATTGATCAAAGATCTTCGCAGCAACGGGATCCGAAATCCCGGTTTGGTATTTTTGCACAGTCATAGCATTCGCATCATATGCACCCACAAAGCGTAGCATTCCGTTTTAACACGGAGCATTACGGCAAAAATCAAACCCATAGCATATTCATGAGCCATGTTTTGAATCAACATTTGTGAATAATGACATTTCGTCAACATACAGAAAAATCCCCACCAGAGTCCCCAGCAAAAGCAGTTGCCTCACAATTCCCAAACACCAGCTGACACCCGTCCGTGCCATCACGCCCCAGTAAAGTTATCTGAATACCCTTTACACACACAAAATCACCCATATTACAGATACTTCCTGATACCCGTCCGTGTCAAACCACCAGCAGAAAGCCAAAGACATCAGCTTTGCACTCACCTATACTTGTATATCTATATTTTCTTGACACTCGTCCGTGTCATATCCCCAGCATAGTCGTCTACACTTTTACAACCCATATACTTGTTAATATCATTATACTTTTCTCTCTTGACGTTCGTCCGTGTCACTCTCCCCAGCAGATAAACATTCATCAATACACCATTCTCACTACTCATGTTACACTTATACAGATACTCGTCCGTATCTCGTATACACCGTTTATATCCCCTCAGAGTCAACACTCGTCCGTGTTCTCTGTTAACCGGTTGGTACTCGTCCGTATCATCATCTCAGAACATGCGTCAGCGTTTGTTTCTACATGATACTCGTCCGTATCATAGTCTTAAGGATGCTCGTCCGCATTTTTAATCCATACACTGTGTAAAACACTTACGTCCTCTTGAATATAGACACTCGTCTGTGCCTATTATTCCCCAGAAGAGTCCCCCCAGATTCAACACTCGTCCGTGTTCTCTGTTAACCAGTTGATGCTTGTCCGTATCATCATCTTTGAACACGCGTCAGTATTTGTTTCTACCCGATACTCGTCCGTATCATAGTCTTAAGGATGCTCGTCCACATCTTTAATCTATACACAACATCTAAATACCTATACTTTCTTTGTAAATACTCGTCCGTGTTTACTATATCCCCAGTAGATCACCAACAAGCAAATTTTCCTTCTTATCTGACACTCGTCCTGTGTTATGATAAACCCTGAGAGCAGCCGTACCCTGCTGAGTGGTCGTCCTCCACTTCTTGATGGTCGTCCTCCATCATGCTCATCCGATGGCCGTCCCCATCGTTGATTTTAGCAGCCGTCCCCTGCTAGGTGGTCGTCCTCCACCTCTTGATGATCGTCCTTCATCATTTTATCCAATGGCCGTCCCCATTGTTGATTTTGGTTATCTGACATTTGTCCTATGTCATGACAAACCTTGAGAGCAGCCGTCCCCTGCTAGGTGGTCGTCCTCCACCTCTTGATGGTCGTCCTCCATCATGCTCGTCCGATGGCCGTCCCCATCGTTGACCTTTTATCCGATGGCCGTCCCCATCGTTGATATTTTCGGCAGCCGTACCCTGCCAGGTGGTCGTCCTCCACCTTTGATGGCCGTCCCCATCATATTTCCTTTATTCCCCAACAGAGCAGCCGTACCCTGCTAGGTGATCGTCCTTCACCTTTGATGACCGTACCTCATCATCTGTTTATTTCATTTATTCTTTAACCCGATGACCGTCCCCGTCGTGGTCCCTTTCCCTTTTTAGCCCGATGGCCGTCCCCATCGTTGGTTACTTTGCTTATGAACTTGATGGCCGTCCCCGTCATGTTTCATTAACTCCCAGAGAATTTTATAGCTTTATCTTGATGGCCGTCCCCATCATAATTCTTCTTTCCCCAGCTAGTCGGCCGTCCCCGTCTTGGCTTTACCTTTTATCCCCAGCATGTCGGCCGTCCCCGTCATTGCTTTACTTCGCACACTTTTCCCAGCATGTCGGCCGTCCCCGTCATTGCTCTTTTCCCAGCAGTCGTCCTCTGCTCAACGGTCGTCCTCCGTCGCCCACACTTTACAATATACCTTATTTTCCTTTTGCAATCTATATCCCTTTTCCTTTTCATTCTGTGAGTGCAAATTTTGGACTGTCTTTGGTATTCAACCACAAGTTATCTTGTTTGCCTGTTAAGCCGTCGCTTACATCCTGCACAGCTAACTCATGTTTGAATAGAGGCAGCTGTAAACACCCCAAATTTGCCCTCACCCATTCACACCATGGCTTGTGATCATTCTCATATGCATAAACACAATCATATCACCTCATATGACATTTTTTTTGGTTCACTGCATAGTTTCTAAGTCATCTGCACCTAGGGTTTGTGATCTGAGCAATCCAAGAGCCACTTGGGCCACTCCAAAGGCCACCAATCACTTCAAAGGGGTCCATATGTGTTCTTGTATCATGTTATATCCTCTTAAAGTCAAGAATGCCAAAGAATCACAAGAACTGGGATTGGTATGGATGCAGAGCCCAGTTTGACTGCACAGTTGACCTAAAATTAGGGTTTTGGTTTCAGAGGCCATAACTTCAAATTTTTTGGTCATTATTGTTTCTATTGGTCTCTATATGGTATAGGGAGTATGCATATCAATTTTCATGAAGAAATTCCATGGGGAAGCCATCTGATCAAGAGTTGACTTTTCAGACAAGTCAGTGCAAAATCAGGGCATCTGAGGCCCCCAATGACCCAACCAATGGGTGATCTTCATCATTTTGAGTGTATATGATCTTTATTTGATCATGGAAGAAGGTTGAAGTTCACAAAAATCAAGAATTTGGAGTTTTTGCAAATGTTGACTTTTTGGGCATAGTTGACTTTTCAAGAATGTGTCATTTTAGGTCATTTTTCAAGCCTTGATTCTTGATCCAAAAATGCTTCAAATGAAAAAACTTTGGTCATGAAAGTTGTAGAATACATCTTTCCCTTTTCAAAAAGTACAAGAACATGATCAAATTCTTCTTGGATCAAAAGTTATGGTGTGACAAAGTTGGCAAAAATCATTGATTTTCAAGACATGCTTCAAATGTGAATTTTGCAAAATCATGAACCAATACCATTTGTAACTTCTAATTCACTTCAAACCATGACACAAACATCACACAAACTCTAAAAGTCAGAATTGAACCAAGAATGCTCATGTTTCATGGCTTGTGGAATGAGAAAGTCACATGTGAACCAAAGTTGCACCAACTTGCAAAACCACTCATCACATTTCCTACCACTTGCAACCTTGGATGCTGAGTTTTTCTAGCCTTTCCCCTCACCCTTGCTGCGCCAGCCCATGCCTTGTACTAGCCTAGAACCAAGCCATACCTCTCTTACACAAAAAGTGGACTTTTTGGCAAAAGCAAACTTACCAATCAATAGAGGCCATGTCAAATCATCTGACCTATAGGATTAAAATACACTATCCAAATGCAGGCCATAACACTCAAGAAGCAAGGCTGAAACAACACACAACATCACATTCACAAAAACCATCCCATTTGCATTTTCCTTCGAATCTGCCTCCTCACCTCACAAACATTCCAACAAGTTTCATCAACCTTTTCATCATGTTCCATTGAGTAGAAACCAACAAGATTCAAGCCTGAAACCAGCATGAACTGCGCTTCACCATTCCTCATCCTCAAAACCAGAACTCTTCGAATCCCTTTATCCAGCCATCAAACACACCATTTTTCTTCACCAACAAGTCAAGCACATCAAAAGGAGTCAAAACCACCCTTCACATTGATCTGAAGCTGCCTATACACAGAGCTCATTTTCTGCTATATCAGATTGGAACCTCTCAAAATAGCTTGCTTAAGCTCATTCCAAGCCTGCCATTAGCATCAGGAGGATCAATGGAGTAAGTTGGCACCAAGAAGCAGTCCAGAAAGCCCAGAAATTGAAGTCTCCATCTCAGGTATGGCCAAGAACACATTCTCTTAAAGCTTTGATTTTTTTGTTATAAACTGAAATTACATGCTTCAAGGATCATTGTGATATGTTTAGAATCGAAAATGGTGAAAAAATGAGCATTTCATGAGTGTCTGAAAGTTTGGCCCCGTTTTTGTTTTGTTTCGATTCAACCTGTTCTTGCTGGATAAATTATGATTGATTGGTGTTTTGAGTTGCTGGAAGTGTGGGGATTGTTTCTGGGCGTTTAATCTGACTTGGGGTAGCCTAGATAAGAAGCTAGGGTTTTGGCACGGCCGGAGAAGACGACCGGAGCTCATCTCCGGTCGCCTGAATGTAATTAGGGTTAAATCTCATTAATTAGTGAACTTTAAATCTGGTCCCTTGGATGCTGCTTCCCGCGCGCTTGTGGACGGCTCAGATGGGTCATTAAACCCTAATTTTGTTTAATTAAATTAATCATAATTAATTAAGTTAACCTGGGACCACAGCCATTGGATCACGCGCGTATTTGAACTTTGAACCTGGGCCTTGGATTGTGCATACCCCCAGTCTTGTTGACTTGCGCGCAGGGCCCTTTGATCCCTCAACTCTCAATCACAGCCACTCATACTGCATACTTCATATTTTATTTTCATTTTTCTTTCATTTAATTTCTATAATTTATTTAAAATAGTAAAAAATGTCTAAAAATTATGAAACTTTTTCTTAAGAGTTTTATTAATTTTTAGGACACAAAAATATTTTTGTTTTTATTTTTATCATTAAAAAAGTATTTTTAAATATTTAAAAGATTATTTTTAATTGATTAATGGGAATTAATTTATTAAAAATACTTTTAGGTATTCAAAAATCACCAAAAAATTCATGAAATGTTCTAAGACATTTAGAAACATTGTCCAACCTTCAAACCAAATTTCTTTTTTGATCTTGATGCATTTTGAGAATTTTTCATTGAATTAAAACCATTTTTGTGCATTATTTTGATCCTAAGTTCAAAAAATCATTTCTGCCTATCTATGAAGAGTTGGACATTGATTCTTTTTGCATTGCATTGTGTTTAGCATGTAGTTTATGAGATTAAATGGCCATGATTTGATCTTTCATTTTCAATTTGTTTGGCATTTCTTTTGTTTGGAAACCCTAAAACCCTAGCAAACTTGTAAAAGCCATAACTTGAACTTGGTTGGGAGTTGAGGCTTCTCCTTTGGGCAGTGAATTATTATAGGATTAGGGGTCCTTTGAGTGGCATTTTCAATTTTTTTATCTTAGGGTTTGCTTCTGATTTTGATTTTTGTTTGTTGTACGGTTCATAAACCCTAATTTGGGCTTCCATATGCATCCATCTTGCATTCTCTTGCATAACATGACTTGCCATGACACTCCATGCTTCCATGTGATTCATTTGACATCATAAGACATATAGAAAGCATGTTTGATCATTGCATCTTGCATTTTCCATGTTGTATGCCATGTGCACTTCATAACTTTTCATGTATGTCCATGCTTCTTAGCCTGCTTCATTTGCATTCATAACCTTGTATGATCATTTCCATGTGCTGCCTCATGTTCATAGCACTTCATAGCATCATTATCATCATCAACATGCTTCTGGTTTTGTTTTTCATCATGTCATCTCATCTCATTTTGCATTGCATTGCATTTTTCTTCTAACCTTTCAGGTGGTAGGTAACTTTGAGAAGTGAATTTGCCTTCACTTCTCATAACTTTTCTTTTCATCTCTCTTGCATCCATTGCTGCATTTTTGTTTGTGTTTGAGTTTGAGCTTGCTCATTCTTCTTCTTCCCACTTTCTTTCTTCAAGTGACTTGACTTCTTGAATGAAGCAAGTTGCTTTGCTTCTCTTGATCCTTTCATCTGCTTCCTGGTGGTTCCATTGAAGACTTGTTCTTGTAAACTTCACAAACCTTAGGAACAACCAAGCATGACAATGATTAGGGTTTTGATTAGTCTCCCCTCTTAGTTTTACCTTTGTGTCTCTTTGAGTCTTCTCTTCTCATCTCATAATCAGGGACTAAACCCTAAAGGCTTTAAGGCTTTGTGATTAAGCTTATGCCTGCATCCTTCTCTTAGGATGGAGTGTATAACTTTAATCCTAAGTGTTGAACCCTTAATGTGTTTAAATCCTCTAATTAATTCACATAATAATCATCAAGACTTCACACTTGTAACTTGGGCCTTGCATTAGGGTTTTAATTCTTCCTTAACTGGTTAAGAAGGACTAACCCTAGTGTTAACGGACAAGTCCCCCTCAAGTTGTCTTATAAACCCTAAAACTCACTTCATCATCATATCATTAACTAAAATCCACTCAATAAAGGCTTTGTTTTGTCATGAGTTTAATCCCTAATCATGGATTAAGTTGAGGAGTTTTCCTCAGCTTAAACATTCTCATCTATTATCCTTCTATTAGGATGGTGTAATGAGTCTGTTTAATCCCTGATTATGGCTTAATCTCATTACTTAACACTAAACAAAAAACAACAAAAACATCTAATTAATCACAAGTAGGTTAATGATCTTAATCCTACACCAAAGGTGTTTAAGTGTGAGAAGCTGACTTCACACTTAAGGTATTCTCATTACCCCTAATCAGAGGGAAGATGTGATGAGTTTACTAAATCCATTGGTTTAGACTTAAGCTCATTAACTTATGACAAAATCCAAAAACAATAAAAGACTGAAAACACAAAAACAAACAATAATCGTCTCCTTCGGGATTCCTTTCTCACCTCATTCACTCACAAACGAGAACTTGCTTCTTCCGTCTAATGCAAGACAGTTTGCACCTGAGCCAGACAGGTCATACACTTGAGCATAGACAAGTAAGCAGTTCACAAGTCAAGTCATCTTTCAGTCTCTTTGGATCGAACTACGGTGTTCTGACTTCCTCATTGCACGAGAGGATACGTAGGCATAACTTAACAGTTATCGAACAAAAGTCTCTGTATATTCCCCCTCTTTCCAGCTTCATTCTTTTAGCCTCATAGTCTTGGGCAGCTCATTCTCATTCCTACACTGACACTTCATTTATGCACTTCACTTTTCTCTTACACTGACACCTGTACATTTTGTTTTCCAGCTCTTTTACACACAAATTGCACTGACACTACCCCTTTAAAACACAAATCTTTCAAGCGTGGATCCCGTCGAGTACGGCGGACAATCTGGGTGCTAATACCTTCCCAGGTTGTAACCAACCCCCTTTCTCAGTCTCTCTGGTTCGCAACCGTCTTATCCATCTTTTTCTAGGTCTATGCAGCATTACCTTTCCTCCGGGATAAAAATGCCTAGCTGGCGACTCTATTCATCTCCAGTGAGTTCACGGCTGTGTGTTCTCATTGTTCTTTTCGCCGACCGTCCGCGTCTGTACCTTTATCTGGGCCTGGTCCCACCTATCGGGAGCGACAACGGGCAAATGTTCAGAGATGTCATACATGTTGGTTTCTTCACCATTTTCAAAAACAAATACATATTCATGATCAGGAGAACGTATAGCATCATAAAAGAACTTAAAAATTAGTTTCTGGGAAAAATGTTCTTCATGTTACCTGAGATGAAGCTTCTCTGTTTATGAGCTTTCTGAACTTTTCTTTTGTGCAAGCTTGCTTCCTTGAACCTCCTGATGATGGAATGAAGCTTAGAAAGCTTGAGGAGTGGCTGGCTCGAAAGATTCAGCTCTGGTGTAGCAGAAATGGAGATCTTTGTAGGTGATGTTTCAAGCTGCTTTAAGGGGTGGTTTTTGTTCTAGGGACAATTTGTGACTTGTTGGTGAAAGAAAAAGTGAAGTTTGATGGCTGTGTGTGGAGATTCGAAGAGGAGAAGTTTTGGACAGATTTCTTGGATGCTGGATTGTGGGAGGTTTCTGGCTTGTGAATGGTGTGTTTTAGGATGCTTGAAGTCCACATATTAGACTCTGATTGGACAGAGAGTTGTTGGTGGCACAGTGTGATTGGCATGGGCAAAAATGCAAAATTCAAAAGTTTGTGTACCACAAGCATGGGCTGGGACAGAAGAGATCTAAAGGGGTGTCTTTCCTCAACATGATTTGTGGTTAGCCATAGGATCAACAAGATGCAGCTGGATGGCTTGGATAGCAAGATGGCATGAGTTTTGCATTTTGCCCTCTTTGAAGTTTCTTGTGAATTAAGGCATGGAACCTCATGATTTCTTGGGCAATTTGTGACAAAATGAGTTATGTGATGTTGTTATGGTGTTTTGATACCAATTAGAAGTCAGGCCAAGTATGAAAGGTTCCTTTTGCAAAGTTTCAAATTGGAAGCCTTTATGAACAAATGCCTTATGCAACTTGTGATCCAAGGCATGGAAGTGAAAAAATCTTGGGCAAATCTGACTTTTCTAGGTTTCAATATGTTTTAATGATGCAAAGAAGTCATTTAGAGGCCTTGAAAGTGCTTGGAACCTGAATTTGCAAAAAATCCCTCTTTGTGCAAAAGTGAAAATTTCATGATTTTTCCCAACTTTGCAAGGCCATAACTTTTGATCCAAGAAGAATTAGATCATGTTCTTGTACTTTTTGAAAAGGGAAAGATCTAATCTACAACTTTCATGACCAAAGTTTTTCCATTTGAAGCATTTTTGGATCAAAAAGTAAGGCTTGAAAAGTGGCATAAAATGACATATTCCTTAAAAGTCAACCATGCCCTAAAAAGTCAACTTTGCAAAAACTTGTGATTCTTGAATTTTGTGAACTTCAACCTTCTTCCATGATCAAATAGAGATCATATACACTCAAAATGATGAAGATCACCCCTTGGTTGGGTCATTGGGGGCCTCAGATGCCCTGATTTTGCACTGACTTGTCCAGAAAGTCAACTCTTGATCAGATGACTTCCCCATGGAATTTCTTCATGAAAATTGATATGCATACTCCCTATACCATATAGAGACCAATGGAAACAAGAATGACCAAAAAATTTGGAGTTATGGCCTCTGAAACCAAAACCCTAATTTTAGGTCAACTGTGCAGTCAAACTTGGCTCTGCCTCCATACCAATCCCAGTTCTTGTGATTCTTTGGCATTTTTGACTTTGGGAGGATGTAATATGATATAAGAACACACATGGACCCCTTTGGAGTGATTGGTGATCTTTGGAGTGGCTCAAGAGGCTCTTGGATTGCTCAGATCACAAACCCTAGATGCAGATGACTTAGAACCAATGCAGTGAATCAAAAATGAGATATGAAATGGTATGATTGTGTTTATGCATATGAAATGATCACAAGCCATGGTGTGAATGGGTGAGGGCAAATTTGGGGTGTTTACAGCTGCCCCTATTCAAACATGAGTTAGCTGTGCAGGATGTAAGCAACGACCTAACAGGCAAACAAGATAACTTGTGGTTGAATACCAGAGACAGTCCAAAATTTGCACTCACAGAATGAAGAAGAAAAGGGATATAGATTGTAAAAGAAAATAAAGTATATTGTAAAGTGCGGGCGACGGAGGACGACCGTCGAGCAGAGGACGACTGCTGGGTAAATAGCAATGACGGGGACGGCCGACATGCTGGGAAAAGTGTGGGAAATAAAGCAATGACGGGGACGGCCGACATGCTGGGGATAAAAGGTAAAGCCAAGACGGGGACGGCCGACTAGCTGGGAAAAATAAGATTATGATGGGGACGGCCATCAAGATAAAGTTGTAAGATTCTCTGGGAATTAATGAAACATGACGGGGACGGCCGTCAAGTTCATAAAGTAAAGTAACCGACGATGGGGACGGCCATCGGGCTAAAAAGAAAAGGGACCACGACGGGGACGGCCATCGGGTTAAAGAATAAATGAAATAAACAGATGATGAGGTACGGTCATCAAAGGTGAAGGACGATCACCTAGCAGGGGACGGCTGCTCTGTTGGGGTTGAGATGAGGGACGGTCATCTACGGTGGAGGACGACCACCAGGCAGGGTACGGCTGCCGAAAATACCGCGACATAGGACGAATGTCGGATAAAAGGTCAACGATGGGGACGGCCATCGGACGAGCATGATGGAGGACGACCATCAAGAGGTGGAGGACGACCACCTAGCAGGGGACGGCTGCTCTAGAGGTTTCTCATGACACAGGACGAGTGCCAGATAACCAAAAAAATCAACAATGGGGACGGCCATTGGATAAAGTGATGAAGGACGATCATCAAAAAGGTGGAGGATGACCACCTAGTAGGGGACGGCTGCTAAAAATCAACGATGGGGACGGCCATCGGATGAGCATGATTGAGGACGACCATCAAGAGGTGGAGGACGACCACCTAGCAGGGGACGGCTGCTCTCAAGGCTTATCATGACACAGGACGAGTGTCAGATAAAAAAGAAAATTTGCTTTGTTGGCGATCTACTGGGGAATAGTAAACACGGACGAGCGTTTACATCCAAGAAACAAAAGGTATAAGTGTTTCGTATGTTTGTGTACAGATTAGAGATGCGGACGAGCATCCCTAAGACTACGATACGGACGAGTATCGGGTAGAAACAAATACTGACACGTGCTCAGAGATGATGATACGGACGAGTATCAACTGGTTAACAGAGAACACGGACGAGTGTCGAATCTGAAGGGACTCTTCTGGGGAATGGTAGACACAGACGAGTATCTATATTCAAGAAGACATGAGTGTTTGACACAGTGTATGGATTAAAGATGCGGACGAGCATCCTTAAGACTATGATACGGACGAGTATCATGTAGAAACAAACGCTTGACGCATGTTCTGAGATGATGGTACGGACGAGTACCAACTGGTTAACAAAGAACATGGACCAAAGTTGAATCTGTGGGGATATGAATGGTTTATACAAGATACGGGCGAGTACCTATATAAGTATGAGTGTGAATATTGTATAGATGAGTGTTTATCTGCTGGGGAGGGTGACGCAGATGAGTGTCAAAAGGAGGAAAGTATAATAATATCAACGAGTGTATGGGTTGTGAAAGTGTAGGTGACTGCGCTGGGGATATGACACGGACGGGTGTCAAGAGAATATAGATATACAAGTATAGGTGAGTGCAAAGATGATGTCTTTGGCTTTCTGCTGGGGGTATGACACGGACGGGTGTCAGGAAGTATCTGTAATACAGGTGGTTTTGTTTGTAAAGAGTGTTCAGGTGACTTTATTGGGGAGTGATGACACGGACGGGTGTCAAGAGGAGTATATACTGGTGTTTGTGATTTGTGAGGCAACTGCTTTTGCTGGGATTCTGGTGGGGATTTTGGGGAAAGTATTCTACATTCTGATGAGTGGTTACTAGTCACCAGTGTTCGATTAAAACATGGCTTATGATTATGCTATATGTTTGAGTTTTGCCGTAATGCTCCGTATTAGACGAAATGCTACGCTTTGTGGGTGAATATGATGCAAATGCCATGATTATGCAAAGATACCGATCCGGGATTCGGATCCCGTTGCCGTAAAGATCTTTGGCTGATCTGTTTGAAATGGACATCCCAGCTGGGGATGAGATCATTGGTATATCTGGTGAGATGTATCTGTTTGGGGATATAAATCACTGATTGACATATCCTTGTAATATAGGACCCAGCTGGGGTTTGTAGAAGCCTTCTGTACTCTGTTGTGACTCCTTCATGCGTTGCTCTTCTGAATAGAGGCTGAGGATTCTGTGGGGAGATGGTTCCCTGACTTCTGCATTCTGCTGAGGAAGAATGATTGGCACTACGGCTGGGGAAATTGACAAGTGGCAACTTAGCTGGGGGAAGTTATCGGTGGCAACTCGGCTGGGGAGGAAGCACCTCTGGTGCCAAGAATGAGTGTTGATTTGCCATCTTGCTGGGATGTAGCTTGCATGCCCCAAGTTGCGTTCTGGATACCTGTAATCCTGCAAAGATAAGGAAACGCACAAATGGTCCCGAGGTATCCTTTCCTGGATTCCGTCATAGGAGATTAGATACTTCTGAGAGTAAGTATATTCCCTGCAAGCATGTGTTTTTATTTTCTTAGAGAAGAGCATCTGTACTCATGCAATTAGTTTTTTTAGAGACATCAGACACCCTTTGCAAATAAAAAATGTATAAGACGAGACATGACTGAAAAATCTGATTTTATTAATTCATGTGCCCTGAATTGGCAAGATACAGTCAAAGAAACACCTCTCCTAAAATGAGGAGATTGTTACAAACTGAGAAACAAAGTACTGGCGATGTTGACGACGCTTTCAAGGAGCTTCCTCTTTCGCCATGACTCGTATGACTTTCGACGTTCTTCTCGTCTTGCTTTCTGAAGAAGGCTGATTCTGATTGAAGCTTGATCCTTTAAAAGCTTACCAAGTTGTAGGTAATACAGACGAATTCAGAATGCAGTTGTTCGCTTATTCCCTCATTTTGCATGGATCGCCTTTTCGGGTTTTCAATCCATCGGGATACCCATTTTTGCCTGAGTTGTCCAATGCGGCTTTTCAACTCAGCGGGTGTACAATTTTTATTTATTTTCCCTTATTTTTGCCCGAGTCTATTATTCTGTTTTTGACTCGCCGGGATGCCCTATTTTTGCCTGGACTTACATTCTGTTTTTGTGTCCAGCGGGTCATTCTTATGCGAAGTATTTTTTAACTGCATCTGAATTCACAGGGGACGGGAAATCTTCACCATCCATGGTGCTGAGCATCAGTGCTCCGCCGGAAAAAACTTTCTTTACCACAAATGGTCCTTCATAGTTTGGAGTCCATTTGCCCCTGTGGTCTGTATGAGGAGGAAGGATTCTTTTCAGCACAAGATCTCCCACTTGGTATTCTCGGTGCCTGACTTTCTGATCGAAGGCTTTCTTCATTCTTTTCTGATACAACTGTCCATGACAAATTGCAGCCAATCTTTTCTCTTCAATCAGACTCAGTTGTTCGAACCGGGACCAGACCCACTCTGCTTCGTTCAGCTTAACATCCATCAATACCCGTAGGGAGGGTAATTCAACTTCAACCGGTAGGACTGCTTCCATACCATACACAAGCTGATACGGGGTTGCCCCGGTAGATGTTCTGATTGACGTGCGGTACCCATGCAAGGCAAACGGTAGCATTTCATGGCAGTCTTTGTAAGTGACTACCATCTTCTGCACAATCTTCTTGATATTCTTATTTGCTGCCTCAACAGCGCCGTTCATCTTTGGCCTGTAAGGAGAAGAATTGTGGTGTTGGATCTTGAAATCCCGGCATAACTCAGCCATCATTTTGTTGTTTAGATTGGAACCATTGTCAGTAATGATTCGCTCGGGAACTCCATATCGACAGATGATATCTCTCTTCAGAAATCTGGCTACCACTTGTCTTGTGACGTTGGCATAGGAAGCTGCCTCGACCCACTTGGTGAAGTATTCAATGGCGACCAGGATGAATCTGTGGCCATTTGAAACAGTCGGTTCAATCTTGCCAATCATATCAATGCCCCACATGGCAAAGGGCCATGGTGAAGACATTATGTTCAAAGGATTGGGAGGCACATGCACCTTATTTGCATAAATCTGGCATTTATGGCATTTTCTGGCGTAGTCACAACAGTCTGCATCCATTGTGATCCAGTAATATCCTGATCTTAACAATTTCTTAGCCATGGCATGCCCTCCGGCATGGGTACCAAAAGATCCTTCGTGCACTTCATGCATCAACAAATCTGCTTCCGTCTTGTCAACACATCTGAGGAGTACCATATCAAAGTTCCTTTTGTATAAAGACCCATCAGTGTTCAGAAAGAAACTACCAGCAAGCCTTCTCAAAGTCTTCTTATCATTGGAAGATGCCCCAGGTGGGTATGTTTGATCCTCCAAGAAGCATTTAATGTCATGGAACCAAGGCTTATCATCTTTGACAACATCTGCTGCAAATACATATGCTGGTCTATCAAGTCTGGATACTGAAATCTGAGGCACAAAGTTGGCAGCTTGAACTTTGATCATGGATGAAATGGTAGCAAGAGCATCTGCAAACTGATTCTCGTCCCGAGGGATATACTCAAGCTTGATTGTTGTGAAGAAAGTCAACAACCTCCTTGTATAATCCCTGTAAGGTATCAGATGATCCTGGTGGGTGTACCATTTTCCGTTGGTTTGATTAACTACCAGAGTTGAATCTCCGAACACAGTCAATGTCTTGATCCTGAGGTCAATGGCTTCCTCGAGACCCATAATGCAAGCTTCGTATTCAGCTTCGTTGTTAGTGCAGTTGAAAGTGAGTTTTGCCGAGAAAGGCATGTGAACTCCTTTAGGTGTTATGAGTACTGCACCAACACCACGACCATTCATATTAACAGCCCCATCAAACATCATAGTCCATTCTTCTTCCGGGTCGGGCCCTTCAGTGTGAATAGGCTCTTCATGATATTTTGTTTTGATGAACATGATGTCTTCATCAGGGAAGTCAAATCTCATAGGCTGGTAGTCATCAATAGGTTGCTCAGCAAGATATTCAGACAATACACTGCCTTTGATGGCTTTCTGGGATGTGTATTGGATGTCATACTCTGTAAGGATCATCTGCCATCTTGCAACCCGTCCGGTAAGAGCTGGCTTCTCAAATATGTACTTGACTGGATCCATCTTTGAGATCAACAAAGTAGTGTGGGTCAACATATACTGTCTCAGTCGGCGAGCAGCCCACGCTAAAGCACAGCAAGTTTTCTCGAGCAGTGAATAACGTTGTTCACAGTCGGTAAACTTTTTGCTTAGGTAGTATATTGCATACTCTTTTCGACCAGACTCGTCATGCTGGCCCAGCACACACCCCATCGATTCTTCTAATACTGTCAAGTACATTATCAGAGGTCTTCCTTCAACTGGAGGCATAAGGATTGGAGGTTCTTGTAAGTACTCCTTGATCTTGTCAAAAGCCCTTTGGCAGTCTTCGTTCCACCTGACCGTCTGTTCTTTTCTCAGTAGTTTGAACAAGGGTTCACAGGTTGCTGTAAGGTGAGATATGAACCTTGAAATGTAGTTCAATCAACCTAAGAACCCTCGAACTTCTTTCTCTGTCTTCGGTGTAGGCATCTCTTGAATAGCTTTGACTTTATCAGGGTCAACTTCAATCCCTTTCTCACTCACAATAAAACCCAGCAGCTTACCCGATCGCACCCCGAATGTGCACTTGTTGGGGTTCAGCTTCAGTTGGTACTTCCTCAGACGCTTGAACAACTTCAGCAGATTCACCAGGTGGTCTTCTTCAGTAAGGGACTTGGCGATCATGTCATCCACATAACATTCTATTTCTTTATGGATCATATCATGGAATAATGTCACCATAGCCCGTTGATATGTTGCACCAGCATTCTTCAGTCCGAATGGCATCACTTTGTAACAGAACGTGCCCCAAGGTGTAATGAAAGTTGTCTTCTCCATGTCTTCAGGTGACATTTTAATCTGATTGTATCCTGAAAATCCGTCCATGAAGGAGAATACCGAGAACTGAGTCGTGTTATCCACCAATACATCAATGTGAGGTAATGGGAAGTCATCTTTTGGGCTGGCTCTGTTCAGATCCCGGTAGTCAACACACATTCTTACCTTACCATCTTTCTTAGGCACAGGTACTATGTTAGCCACCCACGGTGGATAGCTAGTCACAACAAGGAACCCGGCGTCCCATTGCTTCTGTACCTCTTCCTTGATTTTCATAGCCATGTCTGGGCGAGTGCGGCGCAACTTCTGTTTGACCGGTGGGCATTCTTCTCTCAAAGGCAGCTTGTGCACAACGATGTCGGTGTCCAACCCTGGCATATCTTGATACGACCAAGCAAAAACATCCACATATTCTTGAAGCAGATCAATCAGTTGTCTCTTCACTGAGTTTTGCAGGCAGGCCCCGATTTTAACCTCTTTCACGTCTTCATCTGTACCAAGATTAATCACTTCAACCTCCTCCTGGTGAGGAGTAATAACCTTTTCCTCTTGTCTCAACAACCTGGCTAGCTCTTCAGGAAGCTCATATTCTTCTTCAACCCCTTCATCAGCTTGATTGATCGGATTGTCAAAGTCATACGAAGTCATAGCCGTGCTGTTGTCGGTGCTGTCTGGAAGGCACTCTCTGCAAGGGTTCAGTGTGTTTATTTTAGTGATTGATTTTAATCTTGTTTAAAAAGTGAAATAAAGTTATCATTTTGAAAACATCGCCATTTATTTTTTGTACAAAAAGAAAAATGGGAAAACAATGAGCGGAAAAGAAAAGGACTCATTTGCAAAAAGATGTCTGATATTTCATTAATTAATCTTGTTTGCACAAAAAGTACAGATGGCCCGATTACAAAATGAGTCTTGTCATCTTGGGCAAGATGCAAGACTTTGATGCATGCTATAAAAATACAGGAAATAATAATTACTCTGCATGAGTAACTCTTATAATTTCCTGGGAAGACCAGTTTGAGATACTGCTCCCCGGGATCTTTGGACGAATCCAATTCTCCAGATTGCGCTCCTCTTCCAGCTCGTCTTCCAAATTGTTGATAGCATCAGGGGTGAGCATCCCCCCACTGACAAAACCGGGCTTCTCAGCAGCCTCTGCTTGATTTTGTTGAGTTGGTCTGTAACCCAACCCAAATTTGTCCTTCTTCTCCTCTACAGATAAAACCTTGACCCAGCCTTGGGCAGTTCCCTCTTCAACAACCTTCCGGGCTTGTTGATAAGATGACATGGAGATCCCAGATACAGCAGATGCTTCATTAACATTCAGGGCCTCAAACCCTTGGCTCATTGTTTCATGGATCTCTCCATCCATCTCAATATACTTATAAGTAGCCAGATGGCTAACAAATATATCCTCCTCCCCACAGATAGTAACAACTTGGCCTTCCCACTCAAATTTTAACTTCTGGTGAAGGGTGGACGTTACTGCGCCAGCGGCATGAATCCATGGTCTACCCAACAAACAGCTGTAGGCAGGCTGAATGTCCATCACATAGAAGATCGTTTTAAAGGTTTGTGGGCCAATTGTCACAGGTAGCTCAATTTCTCCCAACACCGACCTCTTAGAACCATCAAAGGCTCTCACCACCAGGTTACTGGGACGCAATGCTAATCCTTCATACTCTAGCTTCACCAGGGCCTTCTTTGGTAAGACATTAAGGGATGATCCCGTGTCTACCAGCACATGGGAAAGGACTGCACCTTTACATTCCATGGTGATGTGCAAGGCCTTGTTATGGTTGCGGCCTTCTGTTGTCAAGTCAGTATTGGTGAACCCTAGCCCATTGCTAGCAGTAACATTTCCAACCACGGTTTCCAACTGATTGACAGTGATCTCTTCAGGCACGTAAGCTGCGTGCAAGACTTTGAGTAGTGCATTCCGATGGGCTTCGGAGCACATAAGCAGTGATAGGATATAGATCTTGGATGGCGTCTGGTGAAGCTGATCCACTATTTTGTAATCACTCTTTTTGATGATTCTCATAAACTCATCAACTTCTTGATCGAACGGTGTTTTCAAAGCTTCCTTAACAGCTTGATCTTCCTGCGCCGGGCTTTTTCCTTTTTCCTTGGCAGCAGCTTCTGCTTCGGCAGTGGGTCTTTGAATTTGTGGAGCAAAGAGACGTCCGCTTCGAGTGAAGCCTCCGCCTCCTCCCACATTGTCTATTTGTGGTGTAGGTGTTGATGGTTCAAGGGTGATTTTATTTCCTTCGCACTATACGTCAGAGCCGTAGTGCCAGGGGATGGCCCTATTGCTTTCATAAGGTACTGGTCCAGGCACTGTGACAGTGACTGGACTGATGGCAGCTGCAGAAGGGACTGTGATAGTTTGTGGATCATAATAAATTGTGACTGGTGCTCTGATGGGAGCAGCACTTTCTGAGTTGTAGGCAGAGTTGTTTTCAGGATCATAAAATATTGTGACAGTTGAGATATCTTCATGATTTGTTGCTGGAGTTGTAGGAGACATTGTCGGAAGGATGGATGTTGTTGTTGTAGGAGATTCAAAATGGAGTGATGCTGAAGTTGTAGAAGAAAAATTTGTTGATAGCTGATCAGTTGAGACGATAGATGAAGTACTTGTTGATGAAGCCGAAGAATTGTCAGGAACAATGGTTGCTGCAGTTGTAGGAGATACCGGAATTGTTGCTGTTGAGATTGCTGGATTTGTTGGAAATGATGTGGTGATCTGAAGTTGGCCACTCTGAATGAGGCCATCTATGCCATTCCTCAGGTTATCGCACCCATTTACTGAAATATTGCAGTAAGCACACCCTAACTCACACCCCGGGAACATTTGACATTCGAGGAGCTGAGCCTTAATCTCCACCAACGGTGTCCGAATCTGACCCACACTGGTTATTAAATAAGACGGCTTGTCTTCTTCAATAGCGTTGATTCTGGGACCACCGTGGTTTGGCATGGGGTTCTTGTTGACATTGGGTGGTGGTGCGAAATTCAGGGCCTTAGAGTCTACCAGGTCTTGTACCTTCATGTGCAAGGCTCTGCACTTTTCTGTACTATGGCCAGGTGCATTTGAATGAAAAGCACATCTGGCGTTGGAGTCGTAATTCCTGGGTAGACTGTTGGGATCTGGAGGTGCCAATGTCCTTAGCTCAACTAGGTTGAGTTTCAGGAGTTGTGGCAGCAATGTAGCATATGGCATAGGGATCGGATCGATCACCCTGTTAGCTTGAGATGGCCTCTGTTGGAATGGCCTTTGCTGGTTATTGTTGTTGGTGTTGCTGTTGTTGTAATTTCTCGGAGGGTACTGATTTTGTTGATGGTACTGAGGTTGTTGCTGATAGTTTTGCTGCGGAGGTTGATAGGCTGGTTGTGGATGAGCCGGAGCGGGAATAGTGACTGCTGCCACAAATCTATGAACATATTGGGGCCTGCCCCTGTTGGTGTGGATGGCATTGGTCTCACCAGTCCTTCTTGGGCCTGCAAAAGGCTTTCTTGCATTACTGGATGAGCTTGCACCGTTGTCTGAGATCTTACCCATCTTCAGTAGGCTTTCAATTCTCTCCCCGGCTATGACTACATCTGCAAAGCTGGTAGATGAGAAGGCAGCTAGCCTGTCAATGTAAGTTCCCTGAAGGGTGTTCATGAACATATCAGCCATCTCCCTTTCTGACATAGGTGGCTGGACAGCAGCAGCAAGCTGTCTCCATCTTTGAGCATACTCTCGGAAGCTCTCTCTAGATGACTGTGACATTCCCATTAAGAGGGTCCTGTTGGGTGCCATATCCAGATTATACTGATACTGTCTGATGAAGGCCTCTGCCAGGTCCTTCCAGCATCTAATAGTTGCTCTTGTCAGGTGGGAATACCATTCCCTCGAAGCTCCAGTCAAGCTATCCTCAAAATAGAACATCCAAAGCTTCTCGTCCATGGTATAGGCCTTTAGCCTCCCGAGAAAAGATTGTAGATGGGTTCGGGGACAGGAAGTCCCATTATACTTTTCAAAGCATGGTGGCTTAAACTTGTGGGGAATCCTGACCCCGTCTACCAAGCCCATATCCATAACATCAAAACCCAAAGAGTTTTGAGACTCTAAGGATCTTAATTTCTCAGCTATCTCATCCAACCTTCTATCATAGGCCTCTTCCCCGGCTCCCATTAATGTGAACTGGTCTTCTTGAGGATCTTCTTGCAGTACCCTCCCTGTTGTGGCAGTCCCTTGTATATTGACAGGGATGTTGGCCTCTGGATGGAGGTGGGGTCCAATGACTGGGGGATTGACATGAGGTTGGACTCTTTCATTGTTGCTAGTCCCAGCAGTCCCTGGCTGATGATCTTCCTGATTTCTCCCTTCTACCAGTGCTCTGAGCCTCTCCTGGCTTTGAGCCATGTTGTTCATTACTTCCATAAATTGTGTCATTTGGTTTCTCATTTCCAACCTTTCGTTGGTCATTTGGTTCCTGACCTCGGTGAGGTCCTGCTGCATCTGATCCATTTGTATGCCCGGAAGGTTACTGCGGGTGGGGTACCTGTGTGGTCGGTTGAGTGGAAACCCTCGTCGTCGAGCAATAGTTCCTGAACATCACAACAGAGTTAGCAACAACAAAACAAAAACCTACAAAACAAACAAAGGGTTAGCATGCAATGCAGTATGCTTATTTGTTTTCAAGGTATCCGGCTTGGCATTCAGTTTTGACCCTTCCAGACCCTTGAAGATGCTGTTGATGTTGCTTTTGAAGTAAACTCGGATGGAACAAACTAAAACATATATTACAAAAGGCCAATGGTACACAATTTGTTTACAAATACAAGCCCTCTGAGGGGTCAAAATACATTACAAGAAACTAAAAGTACATGGAATGAAAACAACAACAAGCAAATGGTCAAACACCAAGACCAAACTCATCCTCCCGAACTTCCTTGAGAAGTGCTTCGGTCACAGGATCAGCCGGACGTTCTGTGAGATTCCTGATAAGGAGGTTCCGGGTAGTAACAGCTGTAGTTAGCTTCTTGTGTTGACTTTGGTCCTTTGACCTCTTCACTCCAGCTCTGATCTTCAGCTCTGATATCTCCCTTTGGGCTGCTGCCAGGGCTTCTTGCTGCTCCTTTGCACTGGCTTCCAGTTGCTCTATCTTGTCTTGGACCCTCTTGTCCTCCAGAGTACGAGCCTCGGTGATCCTGACCCACCTAGCCTGACTCTCCTTCAGATACAAGTCTGTCCTAGCTTTCTGGAATTGGGCTTCCTTGCAAGCATTCTTCAGGATTTGTTCTCCAGCCCTAGACTTCTTAATGTAATCTTCAGACTTCTCAATTCTAGCCAAGTGCTCTTTCTTCAACTTTTCCAACCTTTCAATATCCAATCTTCCATCCCTCCTCTCATAGAGGGTCTTCTGCAAAGCTTGAGTCAACTTCTCATTTCTTTCTTTCAACTTCTCAAACTCCTCTAAGCTGACAGTTGCTGGAGGTGGTGCTGTGGAAGGTCCAGGCATATCTTCAATAGTAAAGGGCATCCCAGAGAATTGAGCCCTGGCATGGGACCAATCATAGTATTGTGCTGATGCCACGTTGTTGCACTTCCCCAAGATGGTTACCCCCTTAGTCTGCACATTGTCCCAGGCCCAAGCTGCCTGCCTAACAATAGCCAGATTAGGCTTGTTCTCACAATAAAGAGTCTCAACCAAGTCCTGTGCCTTAGGAGTGTGGACCAGTGCATAGCCCAGTTGTCTTTTGAACAGCAGAGGGTTGTAATTAATACTACCCTTAACTCCTATCAGGGGCACATTGGGAAAATGCCCACAGCTGGTGATGATATCCCTGCCCTTTGTGCTTTGAGTGCACCACCTGATATCAGCTGAAGTTAGAGTAGTAAGTCTTCCAGCCCAGTTTTTCTGCTGATGAGGGTTCAAAAATGCATCTGTCCTGGGTAGATGCCTGAGAAGCCAAGTATGGAACAAAGGAGCACAGCACCTCACTAATCTTCCCCTCTGCTTTTCATTCCTATGATGCACTGAATAGTAGAGATCCCCCAATAAAGTTGGCACTGGGTTCTTCAGGATGAAAAGATGGATTGCATTCTTGCTAATAAATCGAGGCTCATCTGCAAATAATATGATCCCATATATGCTCAAAGCCAACAAAGCACAGACTGCTTTCCATTCTCCTAAAGAAGCTTTCAGGGTGGCTTGAGAGATTAAGGAATCCAGATGCAGGCCAGGGATTCCAGCCTTAGAAGTCATATGCTGCCCAATTAGGACTGGTTCCAAATGCAATGCCTTTGCTACCTCTTCATTACCAGGAAAGACCATCTCAGGGTTGAAAGGGATTCCACTCCTGATAGGTATACCAACTAATGATGAGTATTCTTCCAATAAAGGGCCCAGCTGAAAGTCTTGAAAAGTGAAACATCTCAGTGGGGGATCATAAAACTGAAGGCAAGTGTGGATCAGGCTTCTATGTGAGGGGTCCAGATCCATAACCATATCAAGTATATCTCCATGGTGTTCCCTGAACAGTGGTATATGGTCTGGAGTGATCAGGGTCTGAATCCTCCTGATGTCAGCTAACTCTGGCTGGAAGAAGTGGTAGGTGATGTTGCTCTTTTTAGGTGCCATGATGTTGAGACTGAGTAGAGACAAGTGCTGATGGTGATACTGAAGAATGGGCCACTGGTTGGCTGAAGTAGATAACTGATAGCTGAAGCAAGTGCTGATGAAGATAGGTCAATACTGAAGATGGGGTCAAAACCAAAACCAAATGAAGATGGATACCCTGAAACACAAATAAGCAAATGTCAATATGATGCAATGATTATGTATGCAAATGATATGCAAGGGTTTGTGACTGAGCTGGATCTGATCAAATGCTCTGATATAAGTCCATGTGTGTAAGAAATCCAGATGGAGGTCCATAAGTCCAGTAACCAAGGTGGGGGACTCAAATAAAGAGTCACATGTCCAGGGTTTTTAGAATCACAAGAACTGTCCCAACATGGAGTATTCTTAATCAAATCAAAGTAACAGGGTATTCTGAGGTCAAGGTACCTGCAAACCTGTAAACAGCCCAACCCCCTCACAGGTGGTGTTCTAAAACAAGGATCCTCAGACTTGGATCAGTTATGAGAAGTGTAAACACTTCTAACCCGGAGGTACAGTGTTTACAATAACCATAAAAGTTCCTCCTCTAATTCACCTCAGTTTCTGAAGGTCAATACTAAAAGGTCATCCAGACTTAGCAGGCTTCCCAGATAGCCCTAGCATTGCAGGAAATCTGCAACACAGAGTTCTCAAGAAGAAACCCATATCTGAACCGTGTTTCATATTCCCGCACCAGACCGAAATGGAATGGGAAAGAATATGATTCACTCTAGCCTAGGTGTCACTCAGGTCCCAGGTATAGGACCTTAACTCTCAATGAAACACCCACCCACCAAAGCAAACAACAGATCCAGCCAGCAGTATGACAGTATGATATATGAAAAACTGTAAAGAAAGCAATAAATAAAGCTGTACAGAAAGCAGTAAATAAAGCAAATATACAAACACAAATAGCACATAACACCCCCAATAAACACAAATCAAACAAGCGCTAGGAGGAACCCACAAAAAGAACCAGAAGCCCTGGTTACAATATAAGGTTCCCCAGCAGAGTCGCCAAGCTGTCGCTCCCGATAAATGGGGACTGGCCCAAATAAAGGTACAGACGCGAACGGTCGGCGAGAGAGACAATGAGAACACACAACAGTGCACTCACTGGAGATGAAAAGAGTCGCCAGCTAGGCATTTTTATCCCGGAGGAAAGGTAATGCTGCATAGACCTAGAAAGAGATGGATAAGACGGTTGCGAACCAGAGAGACTGAGAAAGGGGGTTGGTTACAACCTGGGAAGGTATTAGCACCCAGATTGTCCGCCGTACTCGACGGGATCCACGCTTAAAAGATTTGTGTTTTAAAGGGGTAGTGTCAGTGCAATCTGTGTACCAAAGAGCTAGAAAAAGATATACAGGTGTCAGTGTAAAAGGAGTGTGAAGTGTATAAATGATGTGTCAGTGTAAGAATGAGAATGAATTTCTCATGACCATGAGGCTTAAAGAATAAGACTGGGAGGAGGGGGGATGTATAGAGACTTTTGTTCGATGCCTACGTATCCTCTCGTGCAATGAGGAAGTCAGAACACCGTAGTTCGACCCAGAGAGACTGAAAGATAAATTGACCTGTGAACTGCTTATTGGTCTATGCTCAAGTGTATGACCTGTCTGGCTCAGGTGCAAACTGTCTTGCATTAGACGGAAGAAGCAAGTTCTCGTTTATGAGTGAATGAGGTGAGAAAAGAATCCCGAAGGAGACGATTATTGTTTGTTTCTGAGTTTTCAGTCTTTTATTACTTTTTGATAGTTTGTCATAAGTTAATGAGCTTAAGCCTAAACCAATGGGTTAGTAAACTCATCACATCTTCCCTCCGATTAGGGGTAATGAGAATACCTTAAGTGTGAAGTCAGCTTCTCACACTTAATCACCTTTTGATGTAGGGTTAAGATCATTAACCTACTTATGATTATTTAGATGTTTTTGTTGTTTTTGTTTAGTGTTAAGTAATGAGGTTAAGCCATAATCAGGGATTTAACAGACTCATTACACCATCCTAATAGAAGGATAATAGATGAGAATGTTTAAGCTGAGGAAAGCTCCTCAACTTAATCCATGATTAGGGATTAAACTCATGACAAAACAAGCCTTTGATTAAGTGGATTTTATTTAATGATATGATGAAGAAGTGAGTTTTATGATTTGTAAGACAACTTGAGGGGGACTTGTCCATTAACACTAGGGTTAGTCCTTCTTAACCAATTAAGGAAGAATTAGAACCCTAATGCAAGGCCCAAGTTACAAGTGTGATGTCTTGATGATTATTAAGTGAATTGGTTAAGAGATTTAAACACATTAAGGGTTTAACACTTAGGATTAAAGTTATACACTCCATCCTAATAGAAGGATGCAGGCATAAGCTTAATCACAAAGCCTTAAAGCCTTTAGGGTTTAGTCCCTGATTATGAGGTGAGAAGAGAAGACTCAAAAGAGACACAAAGGTAAAAACTAAATGGGGGACTAATCAAAACCCTAATCATTGTCATGCTTGGTTGTTCCTAAGGTTTGTGAGGTTTTCAAGAGAAGTCTTCAAAGGAACCACCAGGAAGCAGATGAAAGGATCAGGAGAAGCAAAGTAACTTGCTTCATTCAAGAAGTCAAGTCACTTGAAGAAAGAAAGTGAGAAGAAGAAAAATGAGCAAGCTCAATCTCAAACACATAACAAAATGCAGCATGGATGCATAAGAGGGATGAAAAGAAAATGTGGGAAGTGAAGGCAAATCCACTTCCCAAAGTTACTTACCACCTGAAATGTTAGTGAAAGGAATGCAATGCAATGCAAAATGGAATGAAATGGCATGATGAGAAACAAAACCAGAAGCACATACATGATGTTAATAATGCTATAAGAGGCTACAAACATGAAACAACCCATGGGGATGATCATACAAGCTCATGGATGCAAATGAAACAAGTTAAGAAACATGAACATACATGAAAAGTTATGAAATGCAAATGGCATACAACATGGAAAATGCAAGATGCAATGATCAAACATGCTTTCAATATGTCTTATGATGTCAAATGAATCAAATGGAAGCATGGAATGTCATGGCAAGTCATGTTATGCAAGAGAATGCAAGATGGATGCATATGGAAGCCCAAATTAGGGTTTATGAACAATACATCAAACAAAAATCAAAATCAGAAGCAAACCCTAAGATAAAAAATTGAAAATGCCACTCAAAGAACCCCTAATCCTATACTAACCTAATGCCCAAAGGAGAAGTCTCAACTCCTAACCAAATTCAAGTTATGGTTTTCTTAAAATTTCTAGGGTTTTAGGGTTCCTAAACAAGAAAATTACCAAAAAAATTGAAAATGAAAGATCAAAACATGGCCATTTAATCTCACAAACTACATGCTAAACACAATGCAATGCAAAAAGAATCAATGTCCAACTCTTCATAGATAGGCAGAAATGATTTTTGGAACTTTGGATCAAATTAATGCATAAAAATGATTTTAAATCAATGAAAAATTCTCAAAATGCATCAAGATCAAAAAATAAATTTGGTTTGAAGGTTGGACAATGTTTCTAAATGTCTTAGAACATTTCATGAATTTTTTGGTGATTTTTAAATACCTAAAAGTATTTTTAATAAATTAATTTTCATTAATCAATTAAAAATAAACTTTTAAATATTTTAAAATACTTTTTAAATGCTAAAAATGAAAATAAAAATATTTTTGTGTTTTAAAAATTAAGGAAACTCTTGAGAAAAAGTTTCATAATTTTTAAAACAATTTTGCTATTTTAAATAAATTGTGTAAATAAAATGAAAAAGAAATGAAAATAAAATGAAATAAAAGAAAGTAAGCATAATGAAGAGTCCAGATTGAATTTGGGCTTGGGAAGTTTGACCTGGCGCGCATCTGGACGGCCCAGGTTCAAACTTCCCTAAACTCAATTAATTAATTAATTAACATTTAATTAAATATGGATTAGGGCTAATGATCAGATCTCATCCATCCAATGCACGCGGGAAAGAAATATCGCACGGCCTAAATTCAAACTTGTCCCTAAACCCTAATTATCATTAATCACTCGCAGATGACCGGAACAGTGGTTCCGGTCATCTTCTCCGGCCAGCATAAACCCTAGTTTCCTCTACAGGTTACCAAACAACAAATTTCTTCCACCAAAATGATCATTTCATCAATCTAAACCTAAACCCTCATCTCAAATCCATTTATTTCAACTCACAAGCACGAATCGAAACAAAATACAAAACACGGGCAAATGTTCAGAGATGTCATACATGTTGGTTTCTTCACCATTTTCAAAAACAAATACATATTCATGATCAGGAGAACGTATAGCATCATAAAAGAACTTAAAAATTAGTTTCTGGGAAAAATGTTCTTCATGTTACCTGAGATGAAGCTTCTCTGTTTATGAACTTTCTGAACTTTTCTTTTGTGCAAGCTTGCTTCCTTGAACCTCATGATGATGGAATGAAGCTTAGAAAGCTTGAGGAGTGGCTGGCTCGAAAGATTCAGCTCTGGTGTAGCAGAAATGGAGATCTTTGTAGGTGATGTTTCAAGCTGCTTTAAGGGGTGGTTTTTGTTCTAGGAACAATTTGTGACTTGTTGGTGAAAGAAAAAGTGAAGTTTGATGGCTGTGTGTGGAGATTCGAAGAGGAGAAGTTTTGGACAGATTTCTTGGATGCTGGATTTTGGGAGGTTTCTGGCTTGTGAATGGTGTGTTTTAGGATGCTTGAAGTCCACATATTAGACTCTGATTGGACAGAGAGTTGTTGGTGGCACAGTGTGATTGGCATGGGCAAAAATGCAAAAGTCAAAAGTTTGTGTACCACAAGCATGGGCTGGGACATAAGAGATCTAAAGGGGTGTCTTTCCTCAGCATTATTTGTGGTGAGCCATAGGATCAACAAGATGCAGCTGGATGGCTTGGATAGCAAGATGGCATGAGTTTTGCATTTTGCCCTCTTTGAAGTTTCTTGTGAATTAAGGCATGGAACCTCATGATTTCTTGGGCAATTTGTGACAAAATGAGTTATGTGATGTTGTTATGGTGTTTTGATACCAATTAGAAGTCAGGCCAAGTATGAAAGGTTCCTTTTGCAAAGTTTCAAATTGGAAGCCTTTATGAACAAATGCCTTATGCAACTTGTGATCCAAGGCATGGAAGTGAAAAAATCTTGGGCAAATCTGACTTTTATAGGTTTCAATATGTTGTAATGATGCAAAGAAGTCATTTAGAGGCCTTGAAAGTGCTTGGAACCTGAATTTGCAAAAAATCCCTCTTTGTGCAAAAGTGAAAATTTCATGATTTTTCCCAACTTTGCAAGGCCATAACTTTTGATCCAAGAAGAATTAGATCATGTTCTTGTACTTTTTGAAAAGGGAAAGATCTAATCTACAACTTTCATGACCAAAGTTTTTCCATTTGAAGCATTTTTGGATCAAAAAGTAAGGCTTGAAAAGTGGCATAAAATGACATATTCCTTAAAAGTCAACCATGCCCTAAAAAGTCAACTTTGCAAAAACTTGTGATTCTTGAATTTTGTGAACTTAAACCTTCTTCCATGATCAAATAGAGATCATATACACTCAAAATGATGAAGATCACCCCTTGGTTGGGTCATTGGGGGCCTCAGATGCCCTGATTTTGCACTGACTTGTCCAGAAAGTCAACTCTTGATCAGATGACTTCCCCATGGAATTTCTTCATGAAAATTGATATGCATACTCCCTATACCATATAGAGACCAATGGAAACAAGAATGACCAAAAAATTTGGAGTTATGGCCTCTGAAACCAAAACCCTAATTTTAGGTCAACTGTGCAGTCAAACTTGGCTCTGCCTCCATACCAATCCCAGTTCTTGTGATTCTTTGGCATTTTTGACTTTGGGAGGATTTAATATGATATAAGAACACACATGGACCCCTTTGGAGTGATTGGTGATCTTTGGAGTGGCTCAAGAGGCTCTTGGATTGCTCAGATCACAAACCCTAGATGCAGATGACTTAGAACCAATGCAGTGAATCAAAAATGAGATATGAAATGGTATGATTGTGTTTATGCATATGAAATTATCACAAGCCATGGTGTGAATGGGTGAGGGCAAATTTGGGGTGTTTACACCTGCCAGGTGATCGTCCTTCACCTCGGATGACCGTCCCTCATCCTATCCCAAACAGAGCAGCCGTCCCCTGCTAGGTGATCGTCCTTCACCTCTAATGACCGTCCCTCGTCATTTATTTCTCCAAACCTGATGGTCGTCCCCATCACTGACTTATCTTTAATCCCCAGAGAGTCTTACTTCTTTGCTTGATGGCCGTCCCCATCATCATACTTCCATTTCCCCAGCATGTCGGTCGTCCCCGTCATTGCTTTATCCCCAGCAGTCATCCTCTGCTCGACGGTCGTCCTCCGTCGCCCGCACTTTATAATCATACTTTATTTTCTTTTACAATCTATATCCCTTTTCTTCTTCATTCAGTGAGTGCAAATTTTGGACTGTCATTGGTATTCAACCACAAGTTATCTTGTTTGCCTGATAAGCCGTCGCTTACATCCTGCACAGCTAACTCATATTTGAATAGGGGAAGCTGTAAACACCCCAAATTTTCCCTCACTCATTTCACCATGGCTTGTGATTCTTTTTATTTGCACAAGTTCAATCATATCATCTCATATTACATTTTTTGCTTCACTGCATTGGTTCAAAGTCATCTGCATCTAGGGTTTGTGATCTGAGCAATCCTTGAGCCATCTGAGCCACTCCAAAGGTCTTAAATCATCTCAAGAGGGTCCATGTATTTTCAAGCATCATATTGTATCATCCCAAGATCAAAGAGGTCAGAAAATTACAAGAACTTAGAAAGGCATGGAAGCAGAGCCAAGTTTAACTGCACAGATGACCTAAAATTAGGGTTTTGGTTTCAAGGGCCATAACTCCAAATTTTTTGGTCATTCTTGATTCTATTTGTCTTTATGTGTTATAAGGATCATGCATACCAATTTTCATGAAGAAATTCAATGGGGAAGGACTCTGATCAATAGATGACTTCTTGAACAAGTCAGTGTAAAATCAGGGCATCTGAGGCCCCCAATCATCCATCCAAAGGGTCTTCTCCATCATTTTGGGTGTATGTGATCTTTATTTGATCTTAGAAGAATTTCAAGCCATTTGCAAAGTTGCCATTTTGGGAAAGTGACTTGTAATGCAAACTTGCCATTTTGGGAAAGTGACTTGTAATGCAAACTTGCCATTTTGGGAAAGTTTTTCAACCTCCTCTTTTTGATTCAAAAATGCTTCAAATGAAAAATTATTGGTCATGAAAGTTGTAGATTGGATCATTCCCTTTTCAAAAAGTACAAGAACTTGATCTAATTCATCATAGAACTCAAGTTATGGCTTTGCAAAGTTGGGAAAAATCACATAAAATTCACTTTTGCACCAAAGAGGCATTTTGCAAAATGACATAATAAAGCATTCTAAAGGCTTCAAATGTACACAAATGCTTCACAAAATCCTCATGTGACCTCTAAAGATCAGATTGGTGCTTTGAAACATTGCATTCCATGCCTTGAACTTCAAGTAATTCAAAAAGGGCCAAACTTCCCCAAAATTGCAAAATGGATCAAACCTCTTCAGCCACTTGTGCCAGCTACAAAATATGACTTCCATGGACCTCCTTGAAGCAAGCTTACTCGAGCCATACCCTTGTACCATGCCTGAACCAACCCATGCCTTCACTTACACAAATGTTGACTTTTTGCATATTGAACCATACCAATCAGCATAGTCCACCAACAACTCTCTGACCTATCAAGGATTGATATGTGTACCAAAGGCAAGCCATTTCAAAAAAACTAGGAACCTGAATCCTCCCACAACTCAGAAACCACCAAAACCTCCTCTTATGCATTTCTCTTCGAAACTCAGCAGACAAGCTTCAAACATCAAAACAAATTCCATAGAATAACTCACCATGACCCTCTGATCATTTCCTAGTCATCACTTTACCCTGAAACCTCCCATATCAAAAATATGATTTCTCTCCCCCTTTGAACTGAACTATGTCAAACTCACAAACCAACTACAAAACACTCCAACCAAGCATCAAAGCTTCATCAGGAGTTCAAGGAGAGTGGTTTGCGCAAAGAGAGGAGGCCTGTAAGTCCCAAACTGAGAAAGCTCAAGCTCAGGTACCTTCTTGAAACATTTTTCCAGAATTTGTTTTCTTGGTTATATAATGGTAGAGTGTGTTCCCCTGATCACAATGAGCTTTGAATGGTGAAAAATGGTTAAGATTTGAGTGTGTATGTATGCTCTGAAAATTTTTCAGTTTTTATGTTTGTTTTCGAATCTTGATTTTGAGGCAAAATAAATGAGAGTTGTTGCTGGATTATGCTTTGTTGTTGATCATTGAGTGTTTCTGGAGATTTTGGTACATTTTCATGGTGTTTTGAGAGAATTAGAGAAATGGCTCGTCGGAGAAGACGACCCGAACCACTGTCCGGCCGTCTGAGAGTCATTAACCCTAATTAGGGTTTAGGCCCAGTTTTGAATGTGGAGCGTTAGATGGTCCTTCCCGCGTGTGCACCAACGGCCCAGATACGTTGTTTAAGCCCTAATCAGGATTAGTTTAAATTAATTAAGTTTAAGAAATTCAAATTTCCAGTTTCAATACTAGTCGTCCCTTAACGCGCGCAGTCTTTCCCTCCAATCCAGGTTCAAATCCCAGCCTTTAGATCAACATACTTTTCATTTAAATAGTTTTTATTGCATTTTCTTTATTTAATTTGGTATGAATTTTTAAAAATAGTAAAAATACTTCAAAAATTCTGAAATTTTTTATTAAATCTTTTATGAATTTTCAGAACCCAAAATTTTTTTTTTTTTTATTTTTTGCATTAAAAATTATTTTTAACTCATTTAAATGTTTATTTTTAATTAGTTAATGGAAATTAATTAATTAAAAATACATTTAGGTATTTAAAAATCACAAAAAAAATCAGAGAGCATTTTAAAACATTTACAAACTCACAAGACAAATTTCTTTTTGGTTTTGATCATATTTTGACAATTCTCATTTGAATTAGGGTTCTTTAATTTGAATATTCTTAACCCTAACTTCAAAAATTTATAACTTTTGATCCAAGTTGAGTTTGTGAATGGTTCTTTTTGCATTGTGTTATACATTCTTTCAAGCATCTAAAAACATTTTTGTTACATTTTTATCTTTCATTTTCCATTTGTTTGGCATTTTCCCTTTAGAACCATCCTTAAAACCCTAGAAATTTAGGAAAATCATAAGTCCTTTAGGGTTTAACTTCTGAACTTCCCCTTTGGGCAGTGAACTTGTATAGGTTTAGGGTCCCTTTGATGCCATTTTCAATTTTTAATCTCATGTCTTGCTTCTGATTTTGAATTTTGCATTGCATCTTGTAGATAAACCCTAATCTTTGCCTTCATTTGCATTCATTCTTCATATGCTTGCATACATGAACTTGCCATGACATTTTGTGCATCCACATAACATGTAAGACATATTAGGACATATTGAAATCATGTTTGATCATTGCATCATCCATTTGCCATGTTATGCATCCATTGCATTTCATACGTTTTCATGAACTTTCATGCTTCATACATGTCTCATTTGCATTCCCATCCTTTGTATGATCATCCACATCTCTTGGTTTACTTTCATACCATCTCATAACATCATTTGCATCATGTATGTGCTTCTGACTTTGGCTTTCATCTTTGCATTTCATCTCATTTGCATTTCATTTCATTTCCTTTTACTAACTTTTCAGGTGGTAAGTGCTTGAGAAGTGAATTTGCCTTCACTTCTCATAATCTCTTCTCATCTCTCCCATGCATTCATTGCTGCATTTTACTTATGGATTAGAGTGAGCTTGCTCATTCATGCTCCTTCTCCTCTTTCTTTCTTTGAGCAACTTATCTTCTTAAGTGAAGTAAGTTGTCTTGCCTCTTTCTGCTTCTCCTTCCTTCATCCTGCTTCTTCCTTGGTGGCTCTTCTTGAAGATCTCTTGCAAGCCTCACAAACCATAGGAACATCCAAGCATGATAATAATTAGGGTTGATTAGTCCCCCATTAGTTTTACCTTTGCGTCATCTTTTTGTCTTCTCTTCTCATCTCATAATCAAGGACTAAACCTTAAAGGTTTTATGTCTTAAACTCATTACTTAACACTAAACAAAAAATCGAAAAACATCTAAATAATTATAAGTAGGTTAATGATCTTATTCTTACATCAAGGTAATTAAGTGTGAGATGTTTACTTCATACTTAAGGTATTCTCATTACCCCTGATCAGAGGGAAGATATGATGAGCTTACTAACCCTTGGTTTAGGCTTAAGCTCATTTTCTTATGACAAATCCCAAAAGCAATAAAAGATTGAAAATACCAAAAACAAACAATAATCGTCTCCTCCGGGATTCTTTTCTCACCTCATTCACTCATAAACGATAACTCGCTTCTTCCGTCTAATGCAAGACAGTTTGCACCTGAGCCAGAGAGGTCATACACTTGAGCATAGACAAGTAAGCAGTTCACAAGTCAATTTATCTTTCAGTCTCTTTGAGTCGAACTACGGTGTTCTGACTTCCCCATTGCATGAGAGGATACGTAGGCATAACTTAACAGTTATCGAACAAAAGTCTCTGTACATTCCCCATCTTCCAGCATTATTCTTTAAGCCTCATAGTCTTGAGCTTTGCACTTTTTCCTTATACTGACACTTCTTTTATTCAATTCACATTTCTTTTACACTGACACTTGCATTCTTTTCCAGCTGTTGCACACAAAATAGCACAGACATTACCCCTTTAAACACAAATCTTTTAAGCGTGGATCCCGTCGAGTACGACAGACAATCTGGGTGCTAATACCTTCCTAGGTTGTAACCAACCCCCTTTCTCAGTTTCTCTGGTTCGCAACCGTCTTATCCATCATTTCCTAGGTTTGTGCAGCATTACCTTTCCTTCGGGATAAAAATGCCTAGCTGGAGATTCTTTTTAGTTCACCCTTGTGTTCTTCCCTCCCCGATCGTTCGCGTCTGTACCCCTATTGGCCCTGTGTCATCAGGTGGGAGCGACACGCCTGAGGAACCTATACCAAAAGAAGCCCATAAAACATCCTTTGATCAAGATTTGGATGAATTTATGAGGATAATCAAGAGAAGCGACTACAAGGTTGTGGATCAGCTCCACCAGACTCCTTCCAAGATCTCTATCTTATCCTTGCTGTTGTGTTCCGCAGCTCATCGAGATGCATTACTTAAAGTCATGCACTCAGCCTACGTGCCGGAGGAGATCACGGTAAATCAGCTCGAGACAGTGGTGTCTAATGTTAATACCAGCCATGGGCTAGGCTTCACCAACGTTGATTTGACTACGGAAGGTCGTCATCATAACAAGGCTTCACACATCACTCTGGAGTGTTAATGGGATGTGCTTTCACATGTTCTCGTTGACACCGGCTCTTCGCTCAATGACTTGTCAAAGAAAGCCCTTGTCAAGCTTGAATATGATGGTATAGCTCTCCGACCAAGCAATCTGGTGGTTAGAGCTTTTGACGGTTCCAAGAGGTCTGTTCTTGGAGAGGTGGAGCTCCCTGTGATAATTGGCCCACAGGTCTTTCAAACTACTTTCTATGTGATGGACATTAAGCAGACCTATAACTATTTGTTGGATCGACCATGGATTTACGCTGCCGGTGCAGTTACGTTGACCCTTCACCAGAAATTGAAATATGAGTGGGAAGGAAAGATTATCAAAATCTGTGGTGAAGAGGATATTTTTGTTAGTCATCTGGCCACCTACAAATACATTGAGATGGATGGTGAAATCCACGAAACCATGAGCCAAGGTTTCGAAGCACTGAACGTCAATGAGACGACAACTGAAGTATTTGCTGCATCACAGGAAGATAGGATGGGTACTTCAATTGTCTCCTATCAACAAGCTCGGAAGGTTGTTGAAGATGGAAGCGCCCGAGGCTGGAGCAAGCTGTTACCGGTGGAGAAGAAGGAGGACAAATTTAGTTTAGGTTACAAACCATTCAGACAAGATCAAGTAGAGGCTGCTAAGGAGCCCAAGTTCATATGTGGGGGGATGCTCACCCCATATGCTGTCAATAACGTGGAAGACGAGGTGGAAAGTGACCTCAACCTGGAGAGTTGGATTCGTCCAAGGATCCCGGGTCAACAAGTCCTTAACTGGTCTTCCCAGGAAATTATAAGGGTTACTCTGTCAGAGTAATTATTATTTCATGTTTTTTTTCAGCATGCATCAAGTCCTGCATCTTGCCTAAGGTGTCAGGACTCATTTTGTAATAGGGCCATATTTGTAATTTTGTGCAAATGGAATATCAATGAATATTGAACACCTTTTGCAAACAATTTTTCTCTTTCGCTCACTGTCTTTTCATTTTTGTTATTTTTCCCACAAAACAATAAAATGGCAATGTTTTCAAAATAAATAACTTCATTTTCTGAACAAGATTAAAATTGATCACTAAAACGAACAAATATCAACCCTTGCAGAAATAATCCTCCAGATTGCACCGACAACAACACTGCTATGACCTTGTATGACTTCAACAATCAAATTAATCAAGCTGATGAAGGGGTTTAAGAAGACTATGAGTTGCCTGAAGAATTAGCCAGGTTGTTGAGGCAAGAAGAGAAAGTGATTACTCCTCATCAGGAGGAGGTTGAAACCGTTAATCTTGGTACCGATGTGGATTTGAAAGAAGTAAAGATTGGGGCCAGTCTGCAAGCTTCAGTAAAAGAACAGCTTATCAGCATGCTTCGAGAATACGTCGACGTCCTTGCTTGGTCATATCAAGACATGCCAGGTCTAGATACGGATATTGTCATACACAAGCTATCCTTGAAAGAAGATTGCCCTCCAGTGAAGCAAAAGTTACGTCGTACCCGCCCAAATATGGCCATGAAGATTAAGGAAGAAGAACAAAAACAGTGGGACGCCGGTTTCCTTGCTGTAACTAGTTACCCACCGTGGGTTGCTAACACTGTACTAGTTCCTAAGAAGGATGGCAAGGTGCGTATGTGTGTGGATTACCGGGATCTGAATAGAGCTAGCCCAAAGGATGATTTCTCATTACCTCACATTGATGTATTGGTCGACAACACAGGTCAGTTCTCGGATTTTCTTTCATGGACGAATTTTCTGGATACAATCAGATAAAGATGTCACCCGAAGATATGGAGAAAACAACCTTCATCACACCTTGGGGCACATTTTGTTACAAGGTAATGCCTTTTGGACTGAAGAACACCGGTGCCACTTATCAACAAGCTATGGTAACGTTATTCCACGATATGATCCATAAAGAAATTGAATGCTATGTGGATAACATGATTGCCAAGTCCCTCACTGAAGAAGATCACCTGGTAAAATTTATGAAGTTGTTCAAGCGTCTGAGGAAATATCAGTTGAAGTTAAACCCGAACAAATGCACATTCGGGGTACGTTCCGGTAAGTTGTTGGGATTTATTGTAAGTGAAAAGGGAATTGAGGTTGATCCCGACAAAGTCAAAGCCATTCCGGAAATGCCTGCACATAGGACTGAGAAAGAAGTTTGAGGGTTCTTAGGAAGATTGAACTACATCTCAAGGTTCATATCTCACCTCACTGCAACCTGTGAACCCTTGTTCAAACTGTTAAGAAAGGAACAAACAGTCAGGTGGAACGACGATTGTCAGAAAGCTTTTGACAAGATCAAGGAGTACCTGCAAGAACCTCCAATTCTCCTGCCTCCAATTGAAGGAAGACCTCTAATAATGTACCTGACAGTATTAGAAGGGTCAATGGGGTGTGTGTTGGGCCAACATGACGAGTCTGGTCGAAAAGAGTATTCAATATACTACCTAAGCAAAAAGTTTACCGACTGTGAACAACACTATTGATTGCTCGAGAAAACTTGTTGTGCTTTAGCGTGGGCTGCTCGCCGACTGAGACATATATGTTGACTCACACTACTTTGTTGATCTCGAAAATGGACCCCGTCAAGTACATATTTGAGAAGCCAGCACTTACCGGAAGGGTTGCAAGATGGCAAATGATTCTGACAGAGTATGACATTTAGTACACCTCTCAAAAGGCCATCAAAGGCAGTGTACTATCTGATTATCTAGCCGAGCAACCCATTGATGATTACCAGCCCATGAGATTTGACTTCCCTGATGAAGACATCATGTACTTAAAAGCAAAAGATTATGAAGAGCCTGTTCACACTGAAGGGCCTGACCCAGAAGAAGAATGGACTATGATGTTTGACGGGGCTGTCAATACGAATGGTCGTGGAGTTGGTGCAGTGCTCATTACACCTAAAGGAGTTCATATGCCTTTCTCGGCAAAACTCACTTTTCCCAGCACTAACAACGAGGCTGAATACGAAGCCTGTATCATGGGTCTTGAGGAAGCCATTGACCTCAGGATCAAGACATTGAATGTATTTGGAGATTCCGCTTTGGTAATCAATTAGACCAACCGAAAATGGTACACTCATCAGGAGCATCTGATTCCATATCGTGACTATACGAGGAGATTATTGACTTTCTTCACAACAGTCAAACTTGAGTACATCCCTCGAGACGAAAATCAGTTTGCGGATGCTTTAGCTACCATTTACACCATGATCAAGGTTCAAACTCCAAAATATGTACCTCGGATTTTGGTATCCAGACTAGACCGACCAACATACGTATCCTCTGTGGACACTGCTAATGATGACAAGCCTTGGTTCCATGACATCAAGAGCTTCTTATAGGAATAGACGTACCCACCTGGGGCATTATCTAATGATAAGAAGACATTAAGAAGGCTGGATGACAGTTTCTTCCTCAATGCTGATGGCTCATTATACAAGCGAAACTTCGACATGGTTCTGCTCAGATGTGTTGACAAGAAATAAGCAAACTTGCTGATGCACGAGGTGCATGAAGGATCTTTCGGTACCCATGCTGGAGGACATGCAATGGCAAAGAAATTGTTAAGATCAGGTTACTACTAGATTACAATGGATTCAGACTGTTTTTCCTGTGCCAGAAAGTGCTACAAATGCCAGATCTACGCATATAAAGTGCATGTACCTCCAAATCCTTTGAACGTGATGTCTTCACCTTGGCCCTTTGCCATGTGGAGCATTGACATGATTGGAAATATCGAACCGACTGCTTCAAATGGCCACAGATTCATCCTGGTAGCCATTGATTACTTCACCAAATGAGTCGAAGCAGCTTCATATGCAAACGTCACCAGACAAGTGGCAGCCAGATTTCTGAAAAGAGACATCATCTGTCGATATGGAGTCCCCGAGCAAATCATTACTGACAATGATTCCAATTTGAACAACAAAATGATGGCAGAACTGTGCCGGGACTTCAAAATTCAACATCACAACTCTTCTCCTTATAGGCCAAAGATGAATGGCGCTGTTGAGGCAGCCAACAAAAACATCAAGAAGATTGTGCAGAAGATGGAGGTTACTTACAAAGACTGGCATGAAATGCTACTATTTGCCTTGCATGGGTATCGAACCTCAATTAGAACGTCTATTGGGGCAACACCTTATCAACTTATGTATGGTATGGAGGCATTCCTACCTGTTGAAGTTGAGCTACCCTCCTTACGGGTTATGATGGATGTAAAGCTGGATGAAGCAGAATGGGTCTGGTCTCGGTACAATCAGCTAAATTTGATCGAGGAGAAAAGGCTAGCTGCCATCTGTCATGGGCAGTTATATCAGGAAAGGATGAAGAAAGCCTTCGATCAAAAAGTCAAACTTCGGGAATACCAAGTGGGAGACCTTGTTTTGAAAAGACTTCTTCCTCCCCATACAGACCACAGGGAAAAATGGATGCCAAACTATGATGGCTCATTCATAGTAAAGAAAGTTTTCTCTAGCGGAGCACTGATGCTCACTACTATGGATGGCGAGGATTTCTTATCCCCTGTGAATTCAGATGCAGTTAAAAAATACTTCGCATAAAATGACCCGCTGGACATAAAAATAGAAAGTGAGTCCAGGAAAAAATAGGGCATCCCGACGAGTCAAAAACAGAATAAAAGACTCGGGCAAAAATAAGGGAAAAATAAAAATAATGTACACCCACTGAGTTGAAAAGCTGCATTGGACAGCTCGGGCAAAAATGGGTATCCCGGTGGATCGAAAACCCGAAGGGGCGATCCACGCAAAATCAGGGAATAAGCGAACGACTCCATTCTGAATTCGTCTGTATCACTCATAACATGGCAAGCTTCAAAAGGACAAAGCATCTGGCATAATCATCCTTCTTCAGAAAGCAAGATAAGAAGAACGTCAAGGTCATACAGGTCATAGCAAAAGAAGTTCAATGGAGCGTCGTCGTCAATATTGCCAACACTTTTATTTGCTCAATTTACAACAATCTCCTTATTTCAAGGGATTTGTTTCTTTGACTGTATTTGCCAATTCAGGGCACCCAAATTAATAAAATAAGAGTTTTCAGTCACACCTCATTTTGTACATTTTTGTTTCGTTTGCAAAATGTCCAATATTCATAATACAACACTTGCATAAAACAAATGAGCCATTTTTATGAATGCTTGCAGGAAATATATTACTTTCAGGAAAGTCTAACTCCTATGAGGGAATCCGGTCAGGGATGCCTCAGGATACTTGTGCGTTTCTTTTGTCTTAACAGGTTGCAGGTATTTAATACACAGCATAGGGCATGTCAAGCCTTGAATCCCCAACATGTTACTCCCAGAAGTTATCTTCTCTCCAAGCAGGACCTCCCGAGCAATACTTTACAGCTCATCCTCAGCAAAGTTAATGAAACTACCCCCACAGAGTTTCCATTCTTTCCCCAAAAGAGCAATGCCTGAAGCCCATCCCCGACAAAGTGGCAGAAGTTTCTTCTCCCCAGCTGAGTTCTCCTTACAGATAGATCTACCATTTATCTATTTCCCCAAGCAGAGTTCTCCCTCTGGACGGATCCATCAGTGATTTGTCCCCCTAGTCGGGTTATTCCTTCAAGCAGATAAGCCAAAGATCTTTATCCACGTAGGATCCGAGTCCCGGATCAGTCTCTCCCCTTTGCATAATCATAGCATTTGCATCATGTTCACCAAATAAGCGTAGCATTCCGTCTAAAATGGAGCATTACGGAAAAAATCAAACCTTTGCATGATCACAAGCCAGGTTCGAGCCAGTCACCTGCAATATTTCATCAGTAATATACAAAATACATCCTTTGCACATAAAATCCAAAACATCCCCTTTTGCACTCTCAAGTACAAATACTTGTTCATAACACGCTCTTTTCGACACCCGTCTGTGTCACCCTATCCCCACAGGTCTCCCGAACACCTTCTGCAAGCAGATACTTGTCTATAACATGTTCTTCTTGACACTCGCCCGTGTCATCTTAATCTCCCCACAGAAAGCCAAAGCATCTCCTTTGCACTCTCAAAACAGGTGCTTGTTTATATTTATACATGTTTGACACTCGTTTGTGTCATACCTTCCCCAGTAAGTCGAACATTCGTCCGTGTCTTGCACATACTTCACCAACGAATCAATACTCACTTATACATATACAAAAGTCTTTGATACTCGTGTGAATCTTGTTTATATCACTCCTCAATAGATTCGACACTCGTCTGTGTTCCTTGTTAACCAGTTGATACGCGTCCGTATCATCGTCTTTGAACATGCGTCAGTGTTTGTTTCTACCGATACTCGTCTGTATCATGGTCCTAAGTATGCTCGTCCGCATCTTTAATCTATACACAGCGTCAAACACTTATATCTCTTATCCTTGGAAGCGTAAACACTCGTCCGTGTTTACCACTCCCCAGTAAGTTGCCAACAAAACAACTTTCTCCTATCCAACATTCGTCCTATGTCGGGATACTTTCGGCGGCCGTCCCCTTCCAGGTGATCGTCCTTCACCTTTGGATGATCATCCCTCATCCTCTCCCCAGTAGAATCTCCATCATTGGAATCATCTATCTGACATTCGTCCTATGTCGTGATACTTTTAGCAGCCGTCCCCTGCTAGGTGATCGTCCTTCACCTTTTGATGATTGTCCCTCATCATTTTATCCGATGGCCATCCCCATTGTTGATCTTATCATCCGACATTCATCCTATGTTGTGATAATCCCTGAGAGCAGCCGTACCCTGCTAGGTGATCGTCCTTCACCTCTTTATGATCGTCCTTCATCATGCTTATCTGATGGCCATCCCCATCGTCGACCTTTTCTATCCTACATTCTTCCTATGTCGTGATAAAGAGCAGTCATCCCCTGCTAGGTGATCGTCCTTCACCTTTGATGACCGTCCCTCATCATTATTTCATTTATTATTTTAATCGATGGCCATCCCCATCGTTGTTTACTTTAAATTCCAAAGCCCGGTGGCCGTCCCCATCATTTCTTTTTCTCCTTAGTCTAACCCCCAGAGAATTTTATTTCTTTACCCGATGGCCGTCCCCATCATGATCTCTTTATTTCCCCAGCTTGTCGGCCGTCCCCGTCATTGCTTTACTTACCACTTTATCCCCAGCAGTCGTCCTCTGCTCGATGGTCGTCCTCCATCGTTTTCATTTGATAATCAAACTATACTACCTTTTACAATTTATATCCATTTTCTTCTTCTCCCCAGCGAGTGCAAATTTCGGATTGTCTTTGGTATTCAACCACAAGTTATCTTGTTTGTCTGTTAAGCCAGGCGCTTACATCCTACACAACTAAATCATGATTGGATAGGGGCAGCTGTAAACACCCCAAATTTTCCCTCACTCTTTATCACACCATGGCTTGTGATCTTTCATTTTTGTTTTAACATAAGCATTACATCTCATATTGCATTTTTGTTTCACTTCATAGTTCAAGTTCATCTGCATCTAGGGTTTGTGATCTGAGCAATCCAAGGATCCATCTGAGCCATCCCAAGGGTCTCAAAGCTTTCCAAGAGGGTCCATGTGTGTTCTATCATCATATTATTCTCCTCAAAGTTCATGAAAGTTAAAAGATCACAAGAACTGGCAAAGGCATGGAAACAGAGCTAGGGTTTTCACTACACAGATGACCAAAATTAGGGTTTTGGTTTCAGAGGTTTAACTCCAAATTTTTTGTTCATTCTTGTTTCTAATGTTCTTAAAATGTTATAATGATCATATGTACCAAGTTTGATGAAGAAATTCATTGTGAAAGTCATTTGTTCACTAGGTAACTTCCTGAGCAAGTTAAGTCAAAATCAGGGCATCTGAGGCCCCCAACAATGGAACCAAAGGGGTATTTTCATCAAATTGAAGTTCAATGATCTTTATTTGATCTTAGAAGTGGTTGGAAGTTCACAATATTGAAGAATTTTGAGCCAATTGCAAACTTTCCATTTTTGGAAATGACTTGAAATGCAAATTTCCATTTTGGGAAAGATTTCCAACCTCCTCTTTCATGACCAAAAATGCTTCAAATGAAATATTCTTGGGCATGAAAGTTGTATATTAGGTCTTTCCCTTTTTCAAAAAGTACAAGAACATGTCTTGATTCATCCTAGAACTCAAGATATGGCCTTTCAAAGTTGGCAAAAATCACATAATTTCAAGTTTCATGACAAAGAGGGATTTTGCATTTTGGCATGTTCAAGCATTCTAATGACCTCTAATGTGCACAAATATGTTATAACATGTCAAAGAAGCTTCAAAAGATCAGAATTGGACTTTGAATCTACGGTTTTCATGGCTTGTGATCCAAGAAACACCAAAGAGGGAAAGTTGCAAAATATATGTCATCTCATGATCCAAGCCTTCCAGCTCATCAAATTCAATCCCATGGCCATCCTTGATGCAAGCTGAGGCCAGACACCCCATGGAAAAACCTCTGACTCGTGCCATGCTTCAAGTACACATAATCTTGACTTTTTGCATTTTGGCCCATACCAATCAAACTATGCCACACCAACTCTCTGAACCAATCAGCATGACTTATGTGAACCAAATGGACCTCAAACATCACAACACACAAGCCTGAAAACCTCTCCACACTCAGATTGCAAAAAATCACATCTTACCTTCACCCCTTCGAATTTCATAGCACAACCACTCAAACTTCAAATTCCCTTCACCATTCAACTCAACATCACCTAAGGAACAAATCCCAACCATTAGAAGGGCCTGAAACACATCACACAACAAACACGATTTCTCACTCCTCAGAACTGAAACTCACAAAGGAGGCCATTTAAACTCCATTTAAGCTTTCCAGAAGCATCAGAGGGACCATTGGAGGCATTTTTCACAAAGGAAGAGGTCAGAAAGCTCCAGATTGCAAAGCCTCAACTCAGGTAGCCATGATGAACATTTTTTCTAGAACTCTTATTTTAAGTTCTTAAATGCTTCTACACGTTTAGCTGATCATCCTGATATGTTTATTTTTGAAAATGGTTAAGAATCAAGCATGTATTGAACTTCTGAAAGTTTTGTGTAATTTTCCGTTTTGATACGAATCTTGCTTTTGATAAAACATAAATGGATTTTGTTTCTGGATTCGTGTTTAGGGTTGTTAGTTGAGTGATTCTGGAGAGTTAAAGGGTCTGGGGTGGTCTAGGGAGGAAGTTAGGGTGAGGAGCTGGCCGGAGAAGATGACCGAAGGTCTTCTCGGCCACCTGAATCTCATTAGCCCTAATTAGGGTTTAGTTGCCCAAATTGATTGTGGACCCTTGGATCTTGATTAGCTTAACGCGTGAGTGGCCAAGATTAGTTCATTAAGTTAATTTCAGATTAATTAAAATAAAACTCAATTAATTAGTCAAGATTGATCTGGACCATTGATAAACGCACGCAGTCAACCCCATCCCCCTATCTTTAAATCTCAGCCATTGGATGCGCATACTTCTCTCTTTATTCATTTATTTTCATTTCTTTTACATATTTATTGTAAAATACAAAAAATCATCACCAAAATATTTTCTTTTGCATTCTGACTTTAAATATATTTCTCAATACAAAAATAATTTTTATTTTATTTTTTGCATTAAAAAAGTATTTTTAAAATATTTAAATGTTATTTTTAATTAATTAAAGTATTTTAATTAATTAAAAATACATTTAGGTTTCTAAAACCACAAAAAATATCATGATCCATTCCAATGCATTTAGAAACATTTTCAAACTCTTCACTCAAATTTATTTTTAGATTTGATCATAGTTTACCAATTTCCTTTGAATTAAGGGTCTTTAAAGTCACATTTTTAAACCCTAACTTTGAAAAATCATTTTTGCCTAACCAAGAAGAGTTTGAACTTGATTATTTTTGCATTATGTTACATATTTCATGTAGTTTATAGGTGATTTTCCTCATGAATTTATCTTGCATTTTCAATTTGATTTGCATTTTTCCTTTTGAATCACCCAAAAATCCTAGAAAACTTAGGAAAATCATAACTTGCAATAGGTTAGGCTTCTGACCTTATCCTTTGGGATGTGACCTAATATAGGATTAGGGTTTGTTTGAGCTTAATTTCAAATTTTTATTATGTTGATTTCTTCTTTTTTAGTCATTTGCATCTCACATGTCCATAAAACCCTAATTTCTCATGTTCATTTGCATTCACCTTTCATATGCATCATCACATGAACTTTCCATGACATTTCATGCATTCATATGTCATCTTAGACATCTTAGGACATGTTAGAACCTTTCTTGATCATTCCTTCATTCATTTGCCATGTTTAGCATTCATTTCATTTCATAAACATCCATGTGTTTTCAAACATCAAAGCATGCTTTCATAACATCTCATTCTTGTATGATCATTCATTTGCATCTTGTATGGCATTGCATCCTCTTACATGACATTTACATAGCATAAGAACTTCTGACTTTGGTCCTTGCATCTCATTTCATCTCATTTCAATTCATTTCTTTATGCTTTGTACCTTATGCATTCATACTAACTTTTCAGGAACTTTTGGTAAGTTATTTTGGGAGGTGGATTTGCCTTCACCTCTCACTTCTTCTTATCTCATTCATATGAATATTTCTTGTCTTTGAAGTGAATTTTATTCACTTATGTACCATATCTCTCACTTTCTCCCTTTAAGTTACTTATCTTCTGAGGAAGTAAGTAACTTATTCTTCTGCTTCCTCCTCCTTTCATCTGCTTCTTCCATTGGTGGCTTCCTTGAAGATCTTTCTTGACCCTCACTAACCATAGGATATCCAAGCATGATAATGATTAGGGATGTAATTAGTCCCCCTTAGATTTTTACCTTTGAGTCTCCTTGAGTCTCTCTTCTCATCTCAATAATCAGAGACTAAACTCTTAAAGTTTTATGACTTTGAAATTAGGGTTATGCCTGCATCCTTCTCTTAGGATGGGGTGTATAACTTTAATCCTAAGTGTTAAACCTTTAATTTGTTTAAACCTCTTAATCAAATCACTTAATAATCATCAAGACTTTATCTTGTAACTTGGGCCTTACATTAGGGTTCTAACTCTTCCTTATCGTTAAGAGGGACTAACCCTAATGTTTAATGGACAAGTCCTCCTCAAGTTGTCTTACAAACAATAAAATTCACTTCTTAATCTCATCCCTTAATTAAAATCCATTTAATAAAGGCTTGTTATATAATGAATTTAATCCCTAACCATGGAGTAACTTGAGGTATCTTCCTCAGCTTAAGTGTTCTCATATATTATCCTTCTATTAGGATGGTGTAATGAGTTCACTAATCCGTGATTAGAGATTAAACTCATTACTTAACACTAAACAAAAACCCAAAAAAAAACATCTAATTAATCACAAGTAGGTTAATGATCTTAATCCTACATCATCATGGTAATTAAGTTGAGATGCTTCTTTCATACTTAAGTATGCTCATTATCCCTAATCAGGGAGGATATAATGAGTTTACAAGCCCATGATTTAGGCTTAAGCTCATTAACTTATGCAAAATACCAAAAACAATAACAAAACTGAAAACACAAAAACAAACAATAATCGTCTCCTTCGGGATTCTTTTCTCATCACACTCATTCATAAACGAGAACTTGCTTCTTCCATCTAATGCAAGACAATTAGCACTCGAGCCAGACGAGTCATACACTTGAGCATATGCAAGTAAGCAGTTCACATTCAATTTTTCCTTCAGTCTCTTTGAGTCGAACTACGGTGTTCTGACTTCCTCATTGAACGAGAGGATACGTAGGCATAACTTAACTGTTATCGAACAAAAGTATCTTTGTCATCCCCCTCTTTCAGCATTCTTGTTAAGCCTCAGTTCCTAAGCATGTTCACCTTTTGCACTGACACTTGTACTTTCTTTTCTAGCTTTTGCACACAGATAGCACATACACCTACCCCTTTTAAACACAATCTTTTAAGCGTGGATCCCGTCGGGTACGACGGACAATCTGGGTGCTAATACCTTTCCAGGTTGTAACCAACCCTCTTTCTCAGTTTCTCTAGTTTGCAACCATCTTATCCATCCTTTTCTAGGTTTATGCAGCATTACATTTCCTTCGGGATAAAAATGCCTAGTTGGCGACTCTATTCACTTCATTTTCAATTTTTATCTCTTCGCCGATCGTTCGTGCCTGCACCGGGATGCAAATCTTCGGGAGCAACACTTTGGACTACTCCATCGCTTATCGCTTCGAATATCGCCGTCCTATCATAAGTTCAACTCATATCTGGGTTAGAATCTATCTCACTCACAGAGGATCACCAAAACCGAAACAGAACAAACAAATAACAAACAAATCAAACCAAAGCAGTAAATAAATCAAACTAGGCCGAATCCACTTAGAGATTACTCCCCAGTAGAGTCGCCACTTTTCTGTAGCGGTAAAAACATGAGTGTAAGTTATTAGTTAACTTAACTCAAAGTAAACAATGTCGCCACCGCGCTTTTATTTTATTCCAAGAGGAAAAGGAAAAAAGAGCGAATAAATCCTAATGAATCTAAAAGCAAAAAGCTACAGAAACACAACAGAGAAACAAGTAAGGGGATAGGTTACACAAAGGGAAGGGTTTACGCACCCAAAATGTATGTGGTACTCCACGGGAGCCCTTTGAAAAATCTACTGCTTTTGGTTTGAAAAAGGTTTGTAAAAAAATGAGAGTGGAGAGGCGAGAGAAAGAATTATTTTTTTAATCTTTTTGTGTTTGGAGAGGTTTACCACCTCATGGCTACGTACCCACAAAGTGCAATGCAAGATCAAAACCCCATATTTCGTGGTACAAATAGTGAAAAAGGTGGATTATGATTCATTTTATTAAGTGAAGAGAATTTGTCATCTTCAATTGGATAGCCAAAAAAATCTACCATGAGAATGAAGGCATGTACTCATACATCATTATGGGGAGGGCGCCAACTCGGATAAAATCAACGAGTATGCCACTAAACCCCCACAAATGACAAGAGACTCAATTACATCAAACTACAACCATGGAGATTGAGAGACTTACACCCGACTAAAGAATAATGACACATAATCAACACCTTTTTAAAAGAAAATAAAATAAAGTGCACAAAGGCACAACACAAATTGAATGAGTTTGATTCTTTTTATTTTTTGAATTAATGTCAACATGATTAGATTCATTGATTTTAAAAGAAAAGAAATAAAAGCCATTTGACCAAAGTCAAGGTTTTTGTTTATTAAAGAGGTGATGATTTAAAAAGAAGGAATCCTTTGAAAAAAAGGAGAAGGTTTTGAAAATTAAAGAATGGGAAGAGATGAAGGGACTATCCTTAAAAAAAAAAGATAAGGGAAGAAAGGTCTAACCAAACTTGATGACATTCCAAATTATGAGCATAAGAGTTTCATCCTTATAAGCTAGCAAATGGCCAAATAAAGGCTAAATCCAACTTCATGAAGATCAAAGAAAGGGGAAGGGATCCTAAATTCTAAATCCAAAATCTCCATTCCAATGCTAAAGATAGTAACCAAAAGTCCACAAATTAAAGTCATAAGTCTTTTAGAAGTTTAATTCTTTATTAATGTTTTTGTGTCCAAATGGACAAAAGGAAAATAACAACACAATAAGAGAAAATAATAAACATGATACGGATGAATAAAGCATAATAAAGCAAAATAGAATGAAAGCAATAAAAGTTCAAAAAATTAAATGTTAGTAACAAAATAAATTACAGTGCAAGAATCTAAATATTAACAATAAAAGTATAATAATATTCACATAATAATGGTATGGTGAACTTAATCAACCACAACCAAAAAGAAAGGGAATCAAAAATCGAAGGCAACCAGACCCGCTTAGCATCTTACACTATAATGATTAATCAAGGCAAACCGAACCGAATTCAATGAAATTTGAAAGGCGATTGGGAGACCCAAAGAACCTACGCATCAAACATTCATAAGTCTTGATTCTAAATGCAATATGATTAACCACTTTGGGATTACGCGATCAACAAGAGGTCCAGTCCACGAAAGTGCAAGTACCCAGTTAGATTTTTATTCCGAAGTCGGGACACATTTAGGTCTATGTTAAGCAATCGTCGAGTAATTTACGAAGTAATTACCCTACAAATGAGGCCGGACACCACCAATTAAGGTGCATAATGTTAGTGCTAATGCATGTGAAATAAACAATATGTAAATCGTTATCCGGATGCGATACTGCACAAAACTAAAGGTGAATACCAAATTGAGCCGCACTTATGGTATTCTTCCATCCTTAAGTTCAATCACTCATCTTGGTGGATTCAAGCATGAAAATGTATCACTAATGCAAAGTACCTTAAATGAATTGAATTAATGAACATTAACTACTCTAATCTACACCCAAAAACGGAGGAAGAAGAAGAAGAAAGAGGAACCAAAAAGGGGCTTGAAACAAGCCAAAAACACTATTCTGACTTGTGTTAACCGGTTAACCAATTGGTTGGTTAACCGGTTAACGCAAGCAGATTTTGAATATCTACGCTGCTTTTAAACTGGTTAACCGGTTAACCATTTGGTTAACCGGTTAACACTGTACCAGAGGCTGAAAAATGCAGAAAAATCAGCATGATCCATTTTGAAACCTTTTCTCAAACATTGGATGATAATGATCTGAATTTGCACGAATTTTAAAACCAAAATACAGTGGAATCCCTGCAATCAAACAACAAATAAAGATCTAAAGGATCTAGAAATAAAAGCACCAAAGATATACATCTTGAATGTTGATGGTGAAAATGGGTTTATGGAGGAAGATGAATTACCAAAAGCTCTTCTTCAAATTGGACCAACATAAGCTTAGATCTAGTGAAATTGATGAACAAAAGAATGAAAGGATGAAGGTTTAGCTCAAGTTAATCAAGAATTCAATGCGAATTCTTGATAACTTCAAAAGAAAGAAAGGTGAGCTTTGGAGAATTTTGGTCTTGGGGGAGTATTTTGCAAGAGGTTTTGTGTCTATAAAAAGCTTGTGGAATGAATGAAATTGTGGTCCTATTTAAAGGCCTTAGGTATGGAAATTTGGTGGAATGGAGATTGCTTTGGTAATTTGAATTTAGGTTTGGTAATTGGAATTTTGGTGGGAAATGGAAAAGAGTGGTGATTAATGAGGATTTATGGTAGGAAATGATCAAAGTGATGTAGAGAAATCAAAAACCAATGGATCTAGAATATTCCAATTAAATAAATGATCTAAGGGTATTGAATTTGAATAAAAAATTCAAATTTCGTATTGGTTAACCGGTAAACCAAGCTAAAATTTGAATTTTTTATTCAAACATGGTTGCTTGGTTGTTTCGGTCCGATTCTTCTTTTGCGTTGAAGAAATGAACATATGAACCTTGGAAATCCTTTGAATGAATCAATTAACTTGGGAAATCCTTGATCGGATAAAAATTTGAATTATTTGAGGATCAACTTCAACTTTTTTCTGCGAAATTTCGCTCGAGCTGCAGGATTGCTATTTTTGGCATTTTCAATGGTTCCTCTTCTTGAAAAAATGTTAGCAAAAGGAAACAAAATATTTTTTATATTTTGATTAATGGTTAGTAAACATAAACAAATAAAGTAATTAAAGACAACGATGATCCCTTGCGAGGCATAAACCTAACCTGAGAAGAACCGAGCAACCAGTGCGATCTTGTTTGTATGCAAGATGCAGATGAAAATGCAAAGAAAACTTAGGGCAAAAAACAGGGTGCAACAGTCCGTATCATCACCCTTAAACATGTTTCAGCGTTTGTTTCTACCGATACTCGTTCGTATCGTGATCCTAAGGATGCTCATCCGCATCTTTAGTCTATACACACTGTCAGACACTTATACCTTTTATTTTTAAGGCGTAAGCACTCGTCCGTGTTTACCATTCCCCAGTAAGTCTCCAACATAGCAACATTCTGTTATCCAACATTCGTCCTATCTCGTGATACGTTCGGCAGCCGTCCCCTACCAGGTGATCATCCTTCACCTTTGGATGACCGGCCCTCATCCTTTCCCCAGTGGAATCCCCATTGTTGGAACTTTTTATCCGGCATTCGTCCTATGTCGTGATAAAGAGCAGGTCGTCCCCTGCTAGGTGATCGTCCTTCACCTTATGATGATCGTCCCTTGTCATTTATCTGATGGTCGTCCCCATCGTTGATCTTGTTATCCGACATTCGTCCAATGTCGAGATAATCCCCGAGAGCAGCCGTACCCTGCTAAGTGATTGTCCTTCACCTCTTGATGATCGTCCTTCATCATGCTTATCCGATGGCCGTCCCCATCGTTGACTTTTTCTATCCGGTATTCGTCCTATGTCGAGATAAAGAGAAGCCGTCCCCTACTAGGTGATCGTCCTTCACCTTTGATGACCGTCGCTCATAGATTATTCCATTTATTCTTTAACCCGACGGCCGTCCCGGTCGTGGTCCCTTTTCCTTTTTCTGATGATCGTCCTTCATCAGTTTAGCCCGATGGCCGTCCCCGTCACTTTTTCTGTATTTCCAATCATGATGGTCATCCCCGTCATTGCTTTGCTTACCGTTTACCCCCAGTAGTCGTCCTCTGCTCGATGGTTGTCCTCCATCGCTTTCATTTGATACTCATACTATACTATCTTTTACAATTTATATCCCTTTTCTTCTTCTCCCCAGCGAGTGCAAATTTAGGATTGTCTTTGGTATTCAACCACAAGTTATCTTATTTGTCTGTTAAGCCAGGCGCTTACATCCTACACAAATAACTCATGCTTGAATAGGGGCAGTTGTAAACACCCCAAATTTTCCCTCACTTTTTCTCACACCATGGCTTGTGATCTTTCATTTTTGCATTACATAATCATACCATCCCATTGCATAGTTCATTTCATCTGCATCTAGGGTTTGTGATTTGAGCAATTGAAAAAGTGATCTGAGCCACCCCAAAGGTCTTGAAGCTTGCCAATAGGGTCCATGTGTGTTCCATGATCATAATATGCTCCCCAAAGTTCATAAGAGTCAAGAGATCACAAGGCATGGCAAAGGCATAGAGGCAGACTGAAGATTTCCTACCTAGATGACCTAAAATTAGGGTTTTGGTTTTAGAGGCCTTAATCCCAATTTTTTTGGTCATTCTTATTTCTAATGGTCTCAATATGTTATAAGGATCATGTGTACCAAATTGGATGAAGAAATTCACTGTGGAAGTCATCTGATCATTGGGTAACTTTTTGAGCAAGTAAAGTCAAAATCAGGTCATCTGAGGCCTCCATCAAGGGTACCAAAGGGTCATCATCATCATTTTGAGTCTCTATATTCTTTCATTTTCACAAAGTTGAAGAATTTTGAGCCAAATGCAAACTTGATATTTTTGGAAATGACTTGTAATGGAAACATTCCATTTTGGGAAAGATATTCAACCTATTCTTTCATGACCAAAAATGCTTCAAATGAAAAATTATTGGGAATGAAAGTTGTAGATCATGTCTTCCCATTTTAACAAAGTACAAGAACATGTCTTGATTCATCCTAGAACTCAATCAACTTCTATGTACCATAACATGTCAAAGCAACTTCAAAACATCAGAATTGGCCCAAGAATGCATGGTTTTCATGGCTTGATTCACAAGAAATCTCAAAATGGCAATTATGCATAAACTTTGCAAAAACCATGACAACTCTTCATCCACTTGTGCCAGCTGCATAAACTTCATCTTAGGGCCATCCATGAATCAAGCTGAGGCCAAGACACCCCTAAAGCCAGCTCTGCACCATGCCCATACCTCAAGTACACAATGTTGACATTTTTGCAACTTGGCTCATACCAATCACACTATGCCACCACCCACTTTCTGATCACTCTCATTGGCCTATACTAATCTTATGGAGCTCATTTCACATAACACACAAGCCTGAATCATCCAAGAACTCAGATTTCCCAAAATTCCATAAACCTTCCTCTCTTCGAAACTCACTCCTCATCCACTCAAACTCAAAATTTCTTTCACCATTCAACTCCACATAACCTAAGGATCATTTCCCACCCCTTTCCATTGCCTGAAACAAGCTCAAACACAAACACGATTTCTGCATATTCAGAACTGAAACACTAAAACCAGCCACCATAAACTTGTTCTAAGCATCACAACATCCTCAGGGGGTCCATTGGAGTTGATTTGCACCAAGGAGAGGTCCAAAAAGCTCAGAATCAGAAAGCTCCATCTCAGGTAACCATCAAGAACAATTTTTCCAGAACCTCTCTTTTAAATTCTTAAATGATTCTACATGCTTCCCTGATCATGCTGATATGATTATTTTTGAAAATGGTTGAGAAACCAGGATGTATTGATGTTCTGAAACTTTTTGATCTGAAACTTTTTTTCTTCGATTCATGAGTTTGATGCAAAATAAATGTTGTTTGTGGCCTGATTCTTGTTTAGAATGGTTAGGGGGATGTTTCTGGAGAGTTTGGGGGGTTTTGTGTAGCCTAGGGAAGAAGATAGCATGAAGGTGTGGCCGGAGAAGATGACCGGAGCTTGCTCCGGTCACCTGAAAATCATTAGGGTTCTGATTAGGATTATTCTCCCCAGTTTAAATGTCAGCCCTTGGATCTTGCTTAGCGCGTTTTTTAGTGGTCAGGATCATTTCACTTAGACCCTAATTTTAATTAATTAAATTAATCAATTTAATTAGCCAGTTTAAATGTCATCCCTTGTATAGCGCGCTCAATCAACCCACATATCCCCAGTTCAAATCCTAACCCTCAGATCTTCATACTTTTCATTTTTATTCATTCTAATTTCATTTTATTTCATTTCTTTTGTCCATTTTATTAAAAATAGCAAAAATCATCAAAAAAATAGTAGTTTTTGTATTTCTGTTTTAAATATTTTTATTAACCTAAAAAAAAAATTTATTTTATTTTTTGCATTAAAAAAGTATTTTTAAAATATTTAAATGTTTTATTTAATTAATTAATTGATTTTTATTAATTAAATATGCATTTAGGTTTCTAAAAATCCCCAAAAAATTCATGAAGCATTCCAATACATTTAGAAACATTTTAAAACTCTCAATACAAATTTCTTTTTAGGTTTGATCCCATTTTCACAATTTTCTTTGAATTAGGGTTCTTAAAAATCACATTTTCTAACCCTAACTTGAAAAATTCATTTCTGCCTAACCATGATGAGTTTGAACTTGGTTCTTCTTGTATTGTTTCAAATATTGCATATAGTTTCTAGGTTATTTATCTCATATTTTTATCTTGCATTTTCAATTTGATTTGCCTTTTTCCTTTAGAAGCACCCAAAAAGCCCTAGTTAACTTAGGAATTTCATAACTTTCACTAGGATTGGCTTCTAACTTTCTCCTTTAGGGTGTGATCTTATATGGGATTAGGGTTTGTTTGAGCTCAATTTCAATTTTTTTATCATGTTGAATGCTTCTGTTTTGGTCATATGCATCTCATGTTGTCTTAAAACCCTAATTTTGCATCTTCATTTGCATTCTCCTTTGCATATCATCATCATATGAACTTGCCATGACATTTCAAGCATTTGCATGACATCTTAGACATATTAAGACATGCTTGAAAATTGCTTGATCATTTCTTTATTCATTTGCTATGCTTTGCATCCATTACATTTCATGAACATCCATGTGTTTTCATGCTTCTAAACATGCTCCCATTGCATCTAATCTTTATATGATCATTCATATGCATTTTGTATGACTTTGCATCATTTCATATGCCATTTACAACGCATATTCACTTATGAATTTGTTCTTTCCATCTCATTTCATCTCATTTTGTTTTGCTTTATGTCTTATGCATTCATACTAACATTTTAGGAGCTTTTGGTAAGTTATTTGGGAGGTGGATTTGCCTTCACCTCCCACCTCTCCTTTCTTATCACTTGCATATTTATTTGTCTTTGAAGTGAACTTGCTTCACTTGTGCTCCCTCCTTCTCACTTTCTTTCTTTCAAGTTACTTATCTTCTTCAGAAAGTAAGTAACTTGTTCTTCTTTCTCCTTCTCTTTTCATCTGCTTCTTCCATTGGTTGCCTTGAACATCCTTTCTCTTAAGCCTCACAAACCATAGGATATCCAAGCATGATAACTTTAAGGGTTGTGTATAGTCCCCCCTAGATTTTTACTTTTGAGTCTCCTTGAGTTTCTCTTCTCATCTCATAATCAGAGACTAAACACTTAAAGTTTTAGGACTTTGAATTAGGGTTATGCCTGCATCCTTATCTTAGGATGGAGTGTATAACTCTAATCTTTAGCGTTAAAACTTTAATTGGTTTACATCTCTTAATCAAAACACATTAATAATCACTAAGACTTTATCTTGTAACTTGGACCTTACATTAGGGTTCTATCTCTTCCTTATGGTTAAGAGGGACTAACCCTAGTGTTTAATGGACAAGTCACCCTCAATTGGTCTTACAAACCATAAAATCCACTTCTTAATCTCATCCTTTAATTAAAATCCATTTAATAAAGGCTTGTTATATAATTAATTTAGTCCCTAGCCATGGATTAAGTTGAGGTATCTTCCTCAGCTTAACTGTTCCCATCTATCATCCTTCTATTAGGATGGTGTAATGATTTCACTAATCTGTGATTAGAGATTAAACTCATTACTTAACACTAAACAAAAACCCAAAAACATTTAAATAATCACAAGTAGGTTAATGATCTTAATCCGACATCATCATGGTAATTAAGTTGAGGTGCTTATCTCATACTTAAGTAGGCTCATTATCCCTAATTAGGGAGGATATAATGAGTTTACAACCCTTAATTTAGGCTTAAGCTCATAATGCTATGCAAAACAGCAAAAACAATAAAAAAAACTGAAAACACAAAAAAAAAATAATAATCGTCTCCTCCGGGATTCTTTTCTCATCACACTCATTCACAAACGAGAACTTGCTTCTTCCGTCTAATGCAAGACAGTTAGCATTTGAGCCAGACGAGTCATACACTTGAGCATAGACAACAATGCAGTTCACAGTCAAATCTTTTTTTAGTCTCTTTGAGTCGAACTACGGTGTTCTGACTTTCTCATTGCACGAGAGGATACGTAGGCATAACTTAACAGTTATCGAACAAAAGTCTCTTTGTCTTCCCCCTCTTTCAGTATTCTTTCTAAAGCCTCAGTTCCTGAGCAATTCACACCTTTTGCACTGACACATGTACTTTCTTTCCCTAGATTTTGCACACAGATATCACATACACTACCCCTTTTAAACACAATCTTGTAAGCATGGATCCCGTCGAGTACGGAAGACGATCTGGGTGCTAATACCTTCCCAGGTCGTAACCAACCCCCTTTCTTAGTTTCTTTGGTTCGCAACTGTCTTATACATCTCTTTCCAGGTTTATGCAACATTGCCTTTCCTTTGGGATAAAAATGCCTAGCTGGCGACTCTATTCAATTCAACCTCATTCTCTTTCGCCGACGGTTTGCGTTTGCACCGGGACGCAAGTCCGGGGAGCGACAACCCTCCTGGAAGCTAGTGAAAAGAAGATGGAGCCCCGCTTCTTTAAATGCAAATTCATACATAGGAAAGTGTCTTCCCCTAAAAACCGAGCAAATTCGTTGCTCGGGAAGGGAAGCATAGTGTAATAACCTAAAATTTTCCCTCTTAATTTATTGCCAACCTCAAGTGGTTTATGCTTTTTCATTTTGCATGATCATCCAAGCATCGCATCACATTCAAAAATAATAAAAAGAATAATGATAATAATAAATAAATAAATCATCATCATTTGCATACGCATGAGGCAAGTGATCGGGCATTTCTTGTCAAGCATGGGATCTCAAGTAGAAAAATAATGCAAAAAATAATAATCCAGGTCATTTCCAAGAGGTTCCACCAAAGAAAAGAAAATTGGAAATTTTTATGCCATTAACCGGTTAACGCATATGGTTAACCGGTTAACAGGCGCAAGTCTTGGGCAAAAACTTCAAAAAAATTAGTTTGTTCTCGTTTCCCTCCACTTTTTTCTTTTCATTCCCTTCACTTCATGTTTTTCCACCTTGTTTCACTCTTTCACATTTCATTTTATCTTGGATCCTTCTACCACATTCTAGACCCTTCTACACTCTTCCAAGGAATATTCCAAGGAATATTCTAGAGGATCCAACTAACTCTGACTAACTCGAAGCCTAAGTCCAAACCTAACATAATGCCTAAGCAAGCTCCATGCCCAAACCTAAGTCCATACCAACCCTCTATATAAGCTTCAAATCACTCCAAAGCAAAGGGTGGAACTCATTTTCACAAATTTCACTTCATCTCTGTCATTTTCTCTCAACTTTTTCTCCATTTTCACCTTCTTACCAAAGCTTCTCCATAGAAGTTCTTCAATTTTTTCATTGAAACTTGAAGAACTTGAAGCTAAACCTTCATCAATCATCAATTTTGGAGCTTATTGAAGAAGTGTTTCTATTATTTGGATTGATTTTGGCTTCTTGGAAGTGATTGTGCAAGTGTTCATCAAGATCGGCATCGAATCACATTTATTTTGCGCATTCGTGGAAGAATTCGCGGATCTCCGATTTTCTTCTTTATTCGCGTTTCGATCAACACCACAACATTCACCAGAGAAATCCTCCGCTTTGTAGGTTGGTAATTCGAAGTCGTTTCACATTTAACTTATTCTCTTCATCTTGCCGTATGTCATTCTTCGATTGATTATCGTTTGATGCGTTTTGATCATTTTGTGATTTGTTTGCGTTTTGATTACTTTGAGTGTTAGAAGCTAGAATTGTAGCTTATTCTAGGTGCAAATAGGTGTTAGATGACCTTAGTTAAGTGGAAAATTCGTGCTAACATGTTCATAAGTGTAATAAGAGCTTTTAGAAGTGAGTTTGTGGCTAGAAGTTCTTCTGCATTGTTGTTTTTTTTGCATACTGATCAGTGTTAACCGGTTAACGCATATGGTTAACCGGTTCACACGTACATTTTTACCCACATAATTGAGTTTTTAAAGGCGTTAACCAGTTAACCTATACCGTTAAATAGTTAACGTTGTTCTGATTTTCAAAAATGAGTTGGTTCTTGGTCTCTTTGTGCATCTCTCTTCATTTAATCCCCTTAACTTGATAGATCATGATTTTAGGGAATTTCTAGGATCATTTTAGGATTATGATTCCATCGTTCCGAGTCGTTTCGACATGCGTTTCATTACTTTTTCATTTTTGTGCTTATTTGTTTATTAGTGAATGAAATGATTTGTGCATGTTGTTTCTATGTTTAAACTCATTGTTTAGCATGTAAATAAATGTTTCACATTCTGTTTTGCATCATCTTTGTGATACATGTATGCTTCTAAATTGTTTGAGTGCTTCAATGCCATGCTATGATTCACTTGAAAACACATGATCACATGTATGCATGTTCTTGCATTTTGCTTGCATATTTTATTACAAATCTATGTAGTGTAAATTATGTACCAAATTGCATGTTTAATAGTCAATCCTTGTTGATACAAGTTTCCCAATCCATGCTTATAAGATTATTTGTCAATTCTTGAATATGCATAATTGTTGTTTTGTTGATTTTTGTGTGCATTCTTTCATAAGAATTCATTAGGAATAATCATGTTCATTTAATCATGCATTTTTATTCCATTTGATCATGCTTTGTGATGTCTGTGCATTAAAATCATCATTTTTGTGCTTATTAAAAAATAAGCCAAGTCTGTCTCACTTTCCATTGTTATATTTTGATGCAGTAGCTGTAAAAAACACGTGGCATGCTAATTGTTAGCTATAGAAAGTTGTGTGCATTGTGCATTGTATTTCATTGTTGTTTGTGCATTAGTGAGCTGTAATAGGCTGCTGGATTTTTGCTTTGCATTATTTTTAGGTCCTTTAAACTTAGGGTTGAGTCTAGTTTAGATCCTAGATCCCTTAGGAATTGTTTGATAATTGTTTACCTCCCTTCTTATTCATGTTTATCATGCTAATCCTTGTTTTGTAGGGAGGTGGAGGTAAGTCCCTAAACGTTAATCTCTTTTACATTCTTTATGTTTTCAAAGTGTGTGTGTTTTTTAGCATTCCGTTGCTTACTTTCACACAACTTCATGCTAATCCCCTTTAGAATTAACTTACCTTCATTAGGAAGTAAGTTGTATTTTATTTCCCTTCTTCTTTTTCCATTCCTCATTAGGATTATAAGACCACACTAACCTAGGTTCATCCATACATGACAACACTAGGATATTTAGTCTCCCTTTATACTTTTTACCTTTGGTTCGCTTTTGCTTTCTTTCTCATCTCAAAGAAAAATAACAAAAGCACCTAATAAAGGTTGAGCTTCTCATACACCATGAGACTTTACCGTGGGTTACCTATGCACGTCCTGTTTCGGGGCGTGGTGTAAGTCATCTACCACGATGAATAAGTCTTAGTGTGAGAACGTTCACAAATAATAAACAGAAAACACTTCTCTAAAAGACAAAACAACAAAGAAAAATCGTCTTTTCCTGTGGGAATTCTTTTCTCATCTCATTCACTCTGAACGCGAACTTGCGACGACTTGTCTCATTTGCAAGACGGTAACGCACTCGTCCTAACGAGCCCGCAACACCTGATCATAGTGTAAACACCCCAAATTTGCCCTCACCCATTCACACCATGGCTTGTGATCATTTCATATACATAAGTTCAATCATAGCACCTCATATCACATTTTTAATACATTGCATTGGTTCAAAGTCATCTGCATCTAGGGATTGTGATCTGAGCAATCCAAGAGCTTCTTGAGCCACTCCAAAGGTCATCAATCACTTCAAAGGGGTCCATGTATGTTCAAGCATCATATTATACCCTCTAAAAGTCAAGAATGTCAAAGAAACACAAGAACTGAGAATGGCATGGAAGCAGAGCCAGGTTTGACTGCACAGATGACCTAGAATTAGGGTTTTGGTTTCAGAGGCCATAACTCCAAATTTTTTGATCATTATTGTTTCTATTGGTCTCTATATGGTATAGGGAGTATGCATATCAATTTTCATTAATAAATTCCATGGGGAAGTCATCTGATCAAGAGTTGACTTTTCAAGCAAGACAATGCAAAATCAGGGCATCTGAGGCCCCCAATGACCCAACCAAAGGGTGTTCTTCATCATTTTGATTGTATATGATCTTTATTTGATCATGGAGGATTTTAGAAGTTCACAAAGTTGAAGAATTTCAAGTCTTTTGCAAAGTTGACTTTTTGGGCAAGTTTGACTTTTAATGAAATTGTCATTTTAAGCAACTTTTTCAACCCTTACTTTTTGATTCAAAAAAGCTTCAAATGGAAAAACTTTGGTCATGAAAGTTGTAGAATAGATCTTTCCCTTTTCAAAAAGTACAAGAACATGACCTAATTCATTTTGTATCAAAAGTTATGGTTTGTCAAAGTTGGCAAAAATCACTAAATTTCAAATTATGCACCAAAGAGGCAAAGTTGCAAATTCACTTCTCAAGGCAAATTAAGTCATCAAATGCATTTATAAACTTCACCACATGATCATACAAGTCCTAAAAGTCAGATTGCACCCAAAGAATCACATGTTTTATGACTTATGGAACAAGATATTTCATAAAGAACCAAAGGTAAGGCAAGTTGCAAAACTCATCATAGCTTCTCATCCACTTGCTGGCTAGCTTGCTGATCAATCCTAGGCCTTTCCTCACATCATGCTGCGCAGGACACACTCCTTGTACTTGGCTAGAAAGTAGCCCATGCCTTCTTACACCAACTTTGACATTTTGGCAAAAGCACCCATACCAATCAATAAAGCACATGTCACCTCATCTGACAAATGGCAATTGTTTATACTAATCAAATTCAAGCCAAACATAACAAGAAGCAAGCCTGAAACACTCCATAGCACAGCATCCTCATTTTCACCCTCTTGTGCAAGAGCTTTCGAAACTCATCACACAAGTCACAAACACACAAACTAACTTCATAGATCAACTCAACACACCTTCCTGGTCACAAAGCACCCATCATCCTTGCCTTAAACTGCCAGAATCACAAATACGATTCTCACCTCACCTTGAACAGAACTCAAGCAAACTCTCAAACCAGCCATTGCAAACTTCAAACAAACATTGCAAGCTTCCTAGGGGGATCATTGGAGTGCATTTGAGCCAAAGAAACAGCCAGAGAGCCGCTGATTCGAAAGCTTCAGTTCAGGTAGTCAACTCAAAACTTTTTTCCATAAGCATGATTTTAAGTTCTTAATAGCTTCTATGCATTCCCCTGATCATGAATATGTGATTATTTTTGAAAATGGTTGAGAAACCAGGATGTATGCAATGTCTGAAACTTTTGCCCTAAAAACTGTTTGGCTTCGATTCGTTTGATTGATGAAGAATAAATGAGATTTGAGTGGGGCTTTTGATTCGGGGGGATGTGGGAATGATTTCTGGGCTTTTAGTTTTCGTTTTAGTGAAGTTTTGAGGACTTTGGAGATTTTCAGGTGGGGTTCCCACCGGAGAAGACGACCGGAGGTCTTCTCCGGCCACCTGAAAACAATTAGGGCTAATCCCTGTGTTTAATGAAGTTTGAATATTGCCCCTTGGATGTGTTGACTCACGCGCATTTGGACGCCCAGGATCACTCTATTTTGCCCTAATCATAGTTGACTTTATTAATCTGGATTAATTAATTCATAAATAGGATTTAACTCAGTTTGAATTGTGACCTTAGGATTGCGCGCGCAGTCAACAGATCTTTCCCCAGAATCAATCCTGGCTCTCCATTGCGTTTACTTTTCATTTTCTTTAATTTTAATTCATTTATTTTTTATTTCTTTTCTCCATTTATTTTAAAATAGCAAAATCATTTTAAAAATTCTGAAATTTTTTGTACAAACTTTTATTTAATTTCAGAAACCAAAAATATTTTTATTTTTATTTTTTGCATTAAAAAAATATTTTTAAATCATTTAAAAGGTTATTTTTAATTAATTAATGAGAATTAATTAATTAAAAATACTTTTAGGTATTTAAAAATCACCAAAAATTCATGAAACCTTCATAATCATTTAGAAACATTGTCCAACCCTCAAACAAAATTTCTTTTTTGATCTTGATGTCTTTTGAGAAATTTTCATGGAATTAAAATCATTTCAAGGCATTATTTTGATCCAAACTTCAAAAAATCATTTCTGCCTAACCATTGAGAGTTGGACTTTGATTCTTTTTGCATTGCATTTTGTTTAGCATGTAGTTTGTGAGGTTAAATTGGCATGATTTGATCTTTCATTTTCCATTTGTTTGGCACTTTTCTTGTTAAGGTACCCTAAAACCCTAGAAAACATAGGAAATTCATAACTTACATTAGGTTAAGAGTTGGAACCTCTCCTTTGGGCAGTGAGTTAGTATAGTTTTAGGGTTCCTTTGAGTGCATTTTCAATTTTTTATCTTGATGTTTGCTTCTGATTTTGGTTTTTGTTTGATGCATTGATCATAAACCCTAATTTGGGCTTCTTCTTGCATCCATCTTGCATTTGCATTCATACCTTGACTTGCCATAGCATTTTGTGCATCCATTTGATCCATTAGACATATTAAGACATGTTAGAAGCATGTTTGATCATTGCATCTTGCATTTGCCATGTTGTATGTCATTTGCATCTCATAACTTTTCATGTATGTTCATGGTTCTTAACTTGTTTCATTTGCATCCATAAGCTTGTATGATCATCCCCATGCTTTGTTTCATGTTTGCATCATCTCATAGCATCATTAAAATCATGAATGTGCTTCTGGTTTTGATTCACACCATGTCATTTCATCTCATTTTGCATTTGCATTGCATTCCTTTACTAACTTTTCAGGTGGTAAGTAACTTTGAGAAGTGAATTTGCCTTCACTTCTCACATTGTCTTTTCATTCTATCTTATGCATCCATGATGCATTTTTTTATGTGTTTGAGATTGAGCTTGCTCATTCTTTTTCTTCTTACTTTCTTTCCTCAAGTGACTTGTCTTCTTAAATGAAGCAAGTTGCTTTGCTTCTCCTGATCCTTTCATCTGCTTCCTGGTGGTTCCATTGAAGATTTCTCTTGTAAACCTCACTAACCTTAGGAACAACCAAACATGGCAATGATTAAGGTTTTGATTAGTCTCCCCCACTTAGTTTTTACCTTTGTGTCTCTTTGAGTCTTCTCTTCTCACCTCATAATCAGGGACTAAACCCTAAAGGCTTTAAGGCTTTGTGATTAAGCTTATGCCTGCATCCTTCTATTAGGATGGAGTGTATAACTTTAATACTAAGTGTTAAACCCTTAATGTGTTTAAATCCTTTAATCAATTCATCTAATAATCATCAAGACATCAAGCTTGTAACTTGGGCCTTGCATTAGGGTTCTAATTCTTCCTTAATTGGTTAAGAAGGACTAACCCTAGTGTTAATGGACAAGTCCCCCTCAAGTTGTATTACAAACCCTAAAAATCACTCCATCATCTTACCATTAATTAAAATCCACTTAATAAAGGCTTTGTTTTGTCATGAGGTTAATCCCTAATCATGGATTAAGTTGAGGAGCTTTCCTCAGCTCAAACACTCTCATCTATTATCCTTCTATTAGGATGGTGTAATGAGTCTGTTTAATCCCTGATCATGGCTTAATCTCATTACTTAACACTAAACAAAAACACCAAAAACACCTAAATAATCACAAGTAGGTTAATGATCTTAATCCTACATCAAAGGTGTTTAAGTGTGAGAAGCTGACTTCACACTTAAGGTATTCTCATTACCCCTAATCAGAGGGAGGATGTGATGAGTTTACTAACCCATTGGTTTAGGCTTAAGCTCATTAATTTATGACAAACTTTCAAAAGCAATAAAAGACTGAAAACTCAAAAACAAACAATAATCGTCTCCTCCGGGATTCTTTTCTCACCTCATTCACTCACAAACAAGAACTTGCTTCTTCCGTCTAATGCAAGACAGTTTGCACCTGAGCCAGACAGGTCATACATTTGAGCATAGACAAGTAAGCAGTTCACAAGTCAATTCATCCTTTCAGTCTCTTTGGGTCGAACTACGGTGTTCTGACTTCCTCATTGCACAAGAGAATACGTAGGCATAACTTAACAGTTATCGAACAAAAGTCTCTGTATATTCCCCCCTCTTTCCAGCTTTATTCTTTTAGCCTCATTATTATGAGCATTTCATCCTTATTCTTACACTGACACTACATTTACACACCCCACATTCTTTTTACACTGACACCTGTACATCCTTTGCCAGCTCTTTTATACACAAATTACACTGACACTACCCTTTTAAAACACAAATCTTTTAAGCGTGGATCCCGTCGAGTACGGCGGACAATCTGGGTGCTAATACCTTCCCAGGTTGTAACCAACCCCCTTTCTCAGTCTCTCTGGTTCGCAACCGTCTTATCCATATCTTCTTAGGTTTATGCAGCATTACCTTTCCCTCGGGATAAAAATGCCTAGCTGGCGACTCTTTTCATTCCCTGTGAGTTCACTCCTGTGTGTTCTCACATCCTCTTTTCGTCGACCGTTCGCGTCTGTACCCCATTTGACCCGGCTTCATTTGGTGGGAGCGACAACTTGGCGACTCTGCTGGGGAATCTTATATTGTAACCAGGGCTTCTGGTTCTTTTTGTGGGTTCCTCCTAGCGCTTGTTTGATTTGTGTTTACTGGGGTGTTATGTGCTATTTGTGCTTGTTTTGTATTTTTTTTTGCTTTATGTACAGTTTGTTTACTGCTTTCTTTATAGCTTTACATATATCATACTGTCATACTGTGCTGGCTGGATCTGTTTTGTTGTTTTGGTGGGTGGGTGTTCTATTGAGAGTTGAGGTCCTATACCTGGGACCAGAGTGACACCTAGGCTAGAGTGGTTCATGTTCTTTCCCATTCCATTTCGGTCTGGTGTGGGAATATGAAACACGGTTCAAATATGGGTTTCTTCTTGAGAACTCTGTGCTGCAGATTTCCTGTAGTGCTAGGGCTATCTGGGAAGCCTGCTAAGTCTGGATGACCTTTAGTATTGACCTTCAGAAACTGAGGTGAATTAGAGGAGGATCTTTTATGGTTATTGTAAACACTGTACCTCCAGGTTAGAAGTGTTTACACTTCTCATAACTGATCCAAGTCTGAGGATCCTTGTTTTAGAACATCACCTGTGAGAGGGTTAGGCTGTTTACAGGTTTGCAGGTACCCTTGACCTCAGCATACCCTGTTACTTTGTTTTGATTAAGAGTACTCCATGTTGGAACAGTTCTTGTGATTTTTAACCCTGGACATGTGGCTCTTTATTTGAGTCCCCCACCTTGGTTACTGGACTTATGAACCTCCATCTGGATTTCTTGAACATACATGGACTTATATCAGAGCACTTGATCAGATCCAACTCAATCACAAACCCTTGCATATCATTTGCATACATCATCATTGCATCATTTTAACATTTGCTTATTTGTTTTTCAGGGTATCCACATCATATTTTGGCTTGGTTTTGACCCCTTTATCTGCATAGACTTATCAGTATCTACTTCAGCTATCAGCTACCTGCTTTAGCCACCTGCATCAGCCTGCCAGTGGCCCATCTTCAGTGTTTTTCTCAGCATCTGTTTCAGCTCTTCTTCAGCAACATGGCACCCAAGAAGAGTAACATCTCCTACCATTTCTTTCAGCCTGAGCTAACTGACATCAGGAAGATTCAGACCCTGATTACTCCAGACCATATACCACTATTCAGAGAACACTATGGTGTTTCACTTTTCAAGACTTTCAGTTGGGGCCTTTATTAGAGGAGTATTCATCATTGGTTGGTGTACCTATCAGGGGTGGAGTCCCCTTCAACCCTGAGATGGCTTTTCCATGTAATGAAGAAGTAGCAAAGGCATTGCATCTGGAACCAGTTCTGATTGGGCAGAATATGACCACCAAGGCTGGAGTCTCTGGTCTACATCTGGATTTCTTAATATCTCAGGCTACTCTGAAGACCTCTTCAGGAGAATGGAAGGCAGTCTGTGCTTTATTGGCCCTTAGCATATATGGGGTCATATTATTTGCAAATGAGCCTAAGTTCATTAGCAAGAATGCAATCCACCTTTTCATCCTGAGAAACCCAGTGCCCACCTTACTGGGAGATTTTTACTACTTTGTTCACCAAAGGAATGAAAAGCAGAGAGGAAGATTGGTGAGGTGCTGTGCTCCCCTGTTCCATACTTGGCTGCTCAAACATTTGCCTAAGACTGATGCATTTCTGAATCCTCATCAGCAAAAGAATTGGGCTAGAAGACTCACTGCTTTAACTTCAGCTGATATCAGGTGGTGCACTCAGAGCACCAAGGGCAGGGACATCATTACCAGTTGTGGGCAGTTTCCCAATGTACCCCTGATAGGAGTAAAGGGTTGCATCAACTACAACCCTCTGCTATTCAAAAGAAAACTGGGCTATGCATTGGTCCACACTCCTAAGGCACAAGACTTTGCTGAGACCCTTTACTGTGAGATTAAGCCTAATCTGGCTATTGTCAGGCAAGCATCCTGGGCTTGGGACAATGTTCAAACCAAAGGGGTGACAATTCTTGGGAAGTGCAACAATGTGGCCTCAGCACAGTACTATGAGTGGTCCCATGCCAGGGCTCAATTTTCTGGGATGCCCTTCACCATGGAAGATGTACCTGGACCATCCTCAGCACCACCTCCTGTCACTATCAGTTTAGAGGAGTTTGAGAAACTAAAAGAGAGAAATGAGAAGCTGACTCAGGCTCTACAGAAGACCCTCTGGGAGAGGAGTGATGGTCGGCTGGACATTGAGAGGTTGGAAAAGCTAAAGGTGGAGCATCTGGCTAGAATTGAGAAGTCAGAGGACTATATTAAGAAGTCTAGGGCTGGAGAGCAGATCTTGAAGAATGCCTGCAAGGAGGCTCAGTTCCAGAAGGCCAGGACTGATTTGTATCTGAAAGAGAGTCAAGCTAGGTGGGTCAGGATCACCGAAGCTCGTACTCTGGAGGATAAGAGGACTCAGGACAAGATTGAGCAGTTGGAGGCTAGTGCAAAGGAGCAGCAGGAAGCCCTGCTCGCAGCCCAGAGAGAGATCTCAGAGTTGAAGATTAGAGCTGGTGTAAAGAGGTCAAAGGACCAGAGTCAACACAAGAAGCTAACAGCAGCCGTTAATACCAGGAATCTCCTTATCAGGAACCTTACAAAGCGTCCAGCTGATCCTGTGACTGAAGCACTTCTAAAGGAAGTTTAGGAGGATGAATTTGGTCTTAGTGTCTGACTTTTGCTTGTTGTTGCTTTCATTTCATGTACTTTTATTTTCTTATGTTGTATTTTAGCCCCTCAGAGGGCTTGTATTGTAAGAAGAAACAAACTATGTATCAGTTACTTTTTTGTAATATATGTGTTGGTTTGTTTTATCTGAATTCTTCGAGCAACATCACAAGCATCTTCCTCAAGGGTCTGGAAAGGTCAAAACCAAGTGCCAAGCCGGATACCTTGAAAACAAATAAGCATACTGCATTGCATACTAACCTTTGTTTGTTTTGTAGGTTTGTTTTTTTTTATTACTAACTCTGTTGTGATCTCAGGAACTATTGCTCGACGACGGGTGTTCCCACTCAACCGTCCACATAGATATCCAACCCGCAACAACCTTCCGGGTATACAGATGGACCAGGTACAACAGGACCTTACAGAGGTCAGGAACCAAATGGCCAATGAGAGATTGGAAATGAGGGCTCAGATGACACAATTTATGGAGGTGATGAATAATATGGCTCAAAGCCAAGAGAGATTAAGAGCAATGGTAGAGAGGCAGAATCAAGAAGACCCCCATCTAGGGACTGCTAGGACAAGCAACAATGAGAGGGTTCAGCCTCATATCAACCCACCTATATTTGGACCCCACCTTCATCCAGAGATCAACATCCCTGCTAATGTACAAGGGAATGCTACTACAGGCAGGGTACTGCAAGAAGACCCCCAGGAAGATCAGTTCACAGTGATGGGAGCTGGGGATGAGGCCTATGACAGAAGGCTAGATGAAATTGCTGAAAAATTAAGGTCCTTGGAGTCTCAAAACTCCTTGGGTTTTGATGTTATGGACATGGGCTTAGTGGACGGGGTCAGGATTCCCCATAAATTTAAACCACCGTGCTTTGAGAAGTACAACGGGACTTCCTGCCCACGGACCCACTTACAATCCTTTCTGGGGAGGCTGAAGGCATATACCATGGACGAAAAGCTATGGATGTTTTATTTTGAGGATAGCTTAACGGGAGCTTCAAGGGAATGGTACTCTCATATGACTAGAGCAACCATCAGGTGTTGGAAGGATTTGGCAGAGGCCTTCATTAGACAGTACCAGTACAATTTGGATATGGCACCCAACAGGACCCTCCTGATGGGAATGTCACAGTCATCCAGGGAAAGCTTCCGGGAGTACGCCCAGAGGTGGAGACAGCTTGCTGCTGCTGTCCAGCCACCCATGTCAGAGAGGGAGATGGATGATATGTTTATGAACACCCTCCAAGGGACATACATTGATAGGCTAGCTGCCTTTTCTTCTACCAGCTTTGCAGATGTCGTTATAGCTGGAGAAAGAATTGAGAGCCTATTAAAGATGGGCAAAATTTCTGACAACGGTGCTAGCTCATCCAGTAACCCAAGAAAGCCTTTTGTGGGCCCAAGAAGGACCGGTGAGACCAATGCTATCCATGCTAGCAGGGACAGACCCCAATATGTTCATAGATCTGTGGCAGCAGTCACCATTCCCGCTCCAGTTCATCCGCAACCAGCTTATCAACCACAGCAACAAAATTATCAGCAACAAACTCAGTATCCTCCTCAGAGAAACTACAACAACACCAACAACAACAATCAGCAAAGACCATATCAACAGAGGCCATCTCAGGCCAGTAGGGTGATCGATCCGATTCCCATGCCCTATGCCACATTATTGCCACAACTCCTAAAACTCAACCTGGTTGAGCTAAGGACGTTGGCACCTCCAGATCCTGCCAGTCTACCCAGAAATTATGACGCCAGCGCCAGATGTGCTTTTCACTCGAATGCACCCGGCCATAGTACAGAGAAGTGCAGAGCTTTGCACATGAAGGTACAAGACCTGGTAGACTCCAAGGCTCTAAATTTTGCACCACCACCAAATGTTAACAAGAACCCTATGCCAAACCATGGAGGTCCCAGAATCAATGCTATTGAAGAAGACAAGCCGTCTTACTTGATAACCAATGTGGGTCAGATTCGGACACCCTTGGTAGAGATCAAAGCTCAACTCCTTGAATGTCAAATATTCCCGGGATGTGAGCTAGGGTGTGCTTATTGCAACATTTCAGTGAATGGTTGTGATAACTTGAGAGATGGCATAGATGGTCTCATCCAGAGTGGCCTGCTTCAAATCACAACATCAATACCTGCCAATCCGGCAATCTCCTTAACAACAGTTCCCGAGTCTTCTACAACTGCAACAACAATTGTTCCAAACAACTCTTCAATCTCATCAACAAATGCTTCATTTGTTACTTCAATAGACCAAATATCAACAAACATCTCTTCTACAACTTCAGCACCCCTTCATTCAGAATCTCCTACAACAACAACATCCATCCAGTCAGCAGTGTCTCCCACAACATCAACCACAAGCAATGAAAGTGTCTCAACGGTTACAATTTATTATGATCCTGCAAATGATTCTGCCTACAACTCACAAAATGTCACTCCTATCAGAGCACCAGTCACAATATACTATGATCCACATACTATCATGGTCCCTTCTGCAGCTGCTATCAGTCCAGTCACTATCACGGTGCCTGGGCCAGTTCCTTATGAAAGCAGTAATGCCATCCCTTGGCATTACGGCTCTGATCTATACTACGAAGGACAAAAAATCACTCTTGAATCATCAACTTCTTCACCACAAATAGACAATGTGGGGGGAGGCGGAGGCTTCACTCGAAGCGGACGTCTCTTTGCCCCACAAATTCAAAGACCCACTACTGAAGCAGAAGCTGCTGCCAAGGCAAAAGGGAAGAGCATGGTGCAAGAAGAGCAAATTGTTAAAGAAGCTTCAAAAACACCTTTTGATCAAGAAGTTGATGAATTCATGAGAATCATCAAGAAAAGTGATTACAAGATAGTGGACCAGCTTCACCAGACGCCTTCCAAGATCTCTATTTTATCATTGCTAATGTGCTCCGAGGCTCACCGGAACGCACTACTAAAAGTCTTGCACGCAGCTTATGTGCCAGAGGAGATTACCGTCAATCAGTTGGAAGCTGTAGTTGGAAATGTAAATGCTAGTAATGGACTAGGATTTACCAACACTGATTTGACTACGGAAGGCCGCAATCACAACAAGGCTTTGCACATTACCTTGGAGTGTAAGGGTGCAGTTCTTTCCCATGTATTGGTAGACACATGATCATCCCTGAATGTCTTACCTAAAAAAGCCCTTGTGAAGCTGGAGTATGAAGGATTGGCATTACGCCCCAGTAACTTGGTAGTGAGAGCCTTTGACGGTTCTAAGAGATCAGTTCTGGGAGAAATCGAGTTGCCTATAACGATTGGCCCATAGACTTTCAAAACGACCTTCTACGTGATGGACATTCAGCCGGCCTACAACTGTTTGTTGGGTAGACCTTGGATTCATGTCGCTGGCGCAATTACGTCTACCCTTCATCAGAAGTTAAAATTCGAGTGGGAGGGCCAAGTCGTTACCATTTATGGAGAGGAAGATATCTTTGTTAGCCATCTGGCTACATACAAATACATTGAGATGGATGGGGAGATCCACGAAACTATGAGTCAAGGGTTTGAGGCCTTGAACATAAATGAAGCATCCGCTGTACCTGGAACCTCAATGACATCTTATCAACAAGCCCAGAAGGTTGTTGAAGAAGGAACCGCTCAAGGCTGGGGCAAGCTGTTGCCCGTGGAAAAGAAAGAGGATAGATTTGGGTTGGGTTACAAACCAACTCAACAAGATCAAGCAGAGGCTGCTAAGAAGCCCAATTTTGTCAGTGGGGGGATGCTCACCCCCGATGCAGTGAACAACTTGGAAGATGAGTCGGAAGATGAGCGCAACCTGGAGAGCTGGATACGTCCAAGGATCCCAGGAAGCCGTATCTCAAACTGGTCTTCCCAGGAAATTATAAGAGTTACTCCTGCAGAGTAATTATTATTTCCTGTATATTTTAAGCATGCATCAAGTCTTGCATCTTGCCCAAGATGACAAGACCTATTTTGTAATCGGGCCATCTGTAATTTTGTGCAAATAGATCAATCAATGACAATCAGACATCTTTTGCAAATGAGTCGTTTTTTCTTTTCCGCTCACTGTTTTTCATTTTTCTTTTTGTACAAAAAATAAATGGCAATGTTTTCAAAATGACAACTTTATTTCACTTTTCTAAACAAGATTAAAATCAATCACTAAAATGAACAAACTGAACCCTTGCAGAGAATGCCTTCCAGACCGCATCGACAACAACACGGCTATGACTTCGTATGACTTTGACAATCCGATCAATCAAGCTGATGAAGGGGTTGAAGAAGATTACGAGCTTCCTGAAGAGCTAGCCAGGCTGTTGAGACAAGAGGAAAAGGTTATTACTCCTCATCAGGAGGAGGTAGAAACGATTAATCTTGGTACAGATGAAGATGTGAAGGAAGTTAAAATCGGGGCCTGCTTACAAGACTCAGTGAAGAAACAGCTGATTGACCTGCTTCAGGAATATATGGATGTGTTTGCTTGGTCCTATCAAGACATGCCAGGGTTGGACACCGACATCGTTGTGCACAAGCTGCCTCTGAGAGAAGAATGCCCACCAGTTAAACAGAAACTACGCCGTACTCGCCCAGACATGGCAATGAAGATCAAAGAAGAGGTACAAAAGCAGTGGGACGCCGAGTTCCTTGCTGTAACTAGCTATCCACCGTGGGTTGCTAATATTGTGCCTGTGCCCAAGAAGGACGGAAAAGTATGAATGTGTGTTGACTACCGGGATTTGAACAGAGCCAGCCCGAAAGATGACTTCCCATTACCTCACATTGATGTATTGGTTGATAATACGGCTCAGTTATCGGTATTCTCCTTCATGGACGGATTTTCAGGATACAACCAGATCAAGATGTCACCTGAAGACATGGAGAAGACCACTTTCATTACACCCTGGGGCACGTTCTGTTACAAGGTGATGCCATTCGGACTAAAGAACGCTGGTGCAACATACCAACGGGCCATGGTGACATTATTCCACGATATGATCCATAAAGAAATCGAATGTTATGTGGATGACATGATTGCCAAGTCCCTCACTGAAGAAGACCATCTGGTAAATCTGCTGAAGCTATTCAAGCTTCTGAGGAAGTACCAACTAAAGCTGAACCCCAACAAGTGCACATTCGGGGTGCGATCTGGTAAGCTGCTGGGTTTTATTGTGAGCTAAAAAGGGATTGAAGTTGACCCTGATAAAGTCAAAGCCATTCAAGAAATGCCTGCACCGAAATCAAAAAAAGAAGTTCGAGGGTTCTTAGGTCGATTGAACTACATTTCGCGGTTCATATCTCACCTTACAGCAACCTGCGAACCTTTGTTCAAACTGCTAAGAAAAGAACAAACGGTCAGGTGGAACGAGGACTGCCAGAAGGCTTTTGACAAGATCAAGGAATACTTACAAGAGCCTCCAATCCTTATGCCTCCAGTTGAAGGAAGACCTCTGATAATGTACTTGACAGTATTAGAAGAGTCAATGGGGTGTGTGCTGGGCCAGCATGACGAGTCTGGTCAAAAAGAGTATGCAATATACTACCTGAGCAAAAAGTTTACCGACTGTGAACAGCGTTATTCACTGCTCGAGAAAACTTGTTGTGCTTTAGCGTGGGCTGCTCGCCGACTGAGACAGTATATGTTGACCCACACTACCTTACTGATCTCAAAGATGGACCCAGTTAAGTACATATTTGAGAAGCCAGCACTTACCGGACGGGTTGCAAGATGGCAAATGATCCTCACAGAATATGACATCCAGTACACATCTCAGAAAGCCATCAAGGGCAATGTATTGTCTAAATATCTTGCTGAGCAACCTCTTGATGATTACCAGCCTATGAGATTTGACTTCCCTGATGAAGACATCATGTTCATAAAAGCAAAAGATCATGAAGAGCCTGTTCACACTGAAGGGCCTGACCCAGAAGAAGAATGGACTATGATGTTTGACGGGGCTGTTAATATGAATGGTCGTGGTGTTGGTGCAGTACTCATTACGCCTAAGGGAGTTCACATGCCTTTCTCGGCAAAGCTCACCTTCAACTGCACTAACAACGAGGCTGAGTACGAAGCTTGCATTATGGGTCTTGAGGAAGCCATTGACCTCAGGATCAAAACTTTGACTGTAAATGGTACACACACCAGGAGCATCTAATACCTTACAGGGATTATACAAGGAGGTTATTGACTTTCTTTACAACGGTCAAGCTTGAGTATATCCCTCGGGGCGAGAATCAGTTTGCAGATGCTCTGGCTACCATTTCGTCCATGATCAAAGTTCAAGCTGCCAACTTTGTACCTCAAATTTCAGTGTCCAGACTTGACAGACCAGCATATGTATTTGCAGCAGATGTTGTCAAGGATGATAAGCCTTGGTTCCATGACATTAAGTGCTTCTTGGAGGATCAAACATACCCACCTGGGGCATCTTCCAATGATAAGAAGACTTTGAGAAGGCTTGCTGGAAGTTTCTTTCTGAACACTGATGGTTCCCTGTACAAGAGAAACTTTGATATGGTACTACTCAGATGCGTTGATAAGATAGAGGCAGACCTGTTAATGCATGAAGTGCACGAAGGATCCTTTGGTACCCATGCTGGAGGACATGCAATGGCTAAGAAGTTGCTAAGATCAGGTTATTACTGGATCACAATGGATGCCGACTGTTGTGTCTACGCCAGAAAATGCCATAAATGCCAGATTTATGCGGATAAGGTGCATGTGCCTCCCAATCCTTTGAATGTGATGTCGTCACCCTGGCCCTTTGTTATGTGGGGCATTGACATGATTAGCAAGATTGAACCGACTGCTTCAAATGGCCACAGATTCATCTTGGCCGCCATTGACTATTTCACCAAGTGGGTTGAAGCAGCTTCCTATGCAAATGTTACAAGGCAGGTGGTTGCCAGATTTCTGAAAAGAGATATCATCTGTAGATACGGAGTTCTCGAACGAATCATTACTGATAATGGTTCCAACTTAAACAACAAAATGATGGTTGAGCTATGCCGGGACTTCAAGATCCAACACCACAATTCTTCTCCTTACAGGCCAAAGATGAACGGCGCTGTTGAGGCAGCTAACAAGAATGTCAAGAAGATTGTGCAGAAGACGGTAGTCACCTACAAAGACTGGCATGAAATGCTACCATTTGCCTTGCATGGGTACCGAACGTCAATCAGAACATCCACTGGGGCAACACCGTATCAGCTTGTGTATGGTATGGAGGCAGTCCTACCTGTTAAAGTTGAACTACCCTCCCTACGAGTATTAATGGATGTTAAGCTGAACGAAGCAGAATGGGTTCGATCCCGATACGAACAACTGAGTCTGATTGAAGAGAAAAGATTGGCTGCAATCTGTCATGGGCAGTTGTATCAGAAAAGGATGAAGAGAGCCTTCGATCAGAAAGTCAGGCACCGAGAGTACCAAGTAGGAGATCTTGTGCTGAAGAGAATCCTCCCTCCTCATACAGACCACAGGGGCAAATGGACTCTAAACTATGAAGGACCATTTGTAGTAAAGAAAGTTTTCTCTGGTGGAGCACTGATGCTCAGCACCATGGATGGTGAAGATTTCCCGTCCCCTGTGAATTCAGATGCAGTTAAAAAATACTTCGCATAAAAATGACCCGCTGGACATAAAAACAGAATGTAAGTCCAGGCAAAAATAGGGCATCCCGGCAAGTCAAAAACAGAATAAAAAGACTTGGGCAAAAATAAGGGAAAATAAACAGAAAAATGTACACCCGCTGAGTTGAAAAGCCACATCGGACAACTCAGGCAAAAAAGGGTATCCCGATGGATTGAAAACCCGAAAGGGCGATCCATGCAAAATAATGGAACAAGCGAACAACTGCACTCTGAATTCGTCTGTATCACTTACAACTTGGTAAGCTTCGAAAGGATAAAGCTTTTATCAGAATCAGCCTTCTTCAGAAAGCAAGACGAGAAGAACGTCAAAAGTCATACGAGTCATAGCAAAAGAGGAAGCTCCGCGAAGCGTCATCAACATTGCCAGCATTTTGTTTCTCAATTTGTAACAATCTCCTCATTTTAGGAGATATGTTTCTTTGACTGTATATTGCCAGTTCAGGGCGCATTGAATCGATAAAATCAGATTTTCAGTCATGTGTTGTCTTGTACATTTTATTTGCAAAAATGTCTGATGTCTTAAGAAAAAACTGATTGCATGAATACAAATGCTTATCTTCAAAGAATAAAAGTTACGTGCTTGCAGGAAAGATACTTACTCTCAGAAGTGTCTAAACTCCTATGACGGAATCCAGTAAAGGATACCTCGGGATTACTTGTGCGTTTCTCTATCTTTGCAGGATTGCAGGTATCCAAAACGCAACTCGGGGCATGAAAGCTTCATCCCAGCAAGCTGACAAATCAACACTTAGTCTTAGCACCCAAAGTGTTTTCTCCCCAGCTGAGTTTCCACTTGCTATTCCTCCCCAGCCGAGGTGCCAATCATTCTTCCTCAACCAAGTACAGAAGACAGGGAACCACTTCCCCGCAGAGCTTCAGCCTCTATCCAGAAGAGCAGCGCATGAAGGAATCACAACAGAGCGACAAAAGCTTCTACAAACCTCAGCTGGGTCCCCTCATTACCAAGGATGAGTCTATCAGTGACTTATCTCCCCAAGCAAATACATCTCATCAGATCTACCAATAATCTCACCCCCAGCTGGGATGTCTGTTTCAAGCAGATCAACCAGAGATCTTCACAGCATTGGGATCCGAATCCCGGATTGGTATCTTTGCATAATCATGGCATTTGCATCATATTCACCCACAAAGCGTAGCATTCCGTCTAATACGGAGCATTACGGCAAAAGTCAAACATATTGCATAATCATAAACCATGATCCGAATCAAATACTTGTGAATAATAACAATCCAACAATATACAGAAAGCTCCCCAGATTCCCCAATAAAAAGCTGAAGCAAAAGCAGTTGCCTCACATTCTCCCAAACACCAGTATATACTCCTTATGGCACCCGTCCGTGTTATATCCCCAGCAGAAAGCCAAAGACATCCTCTTTGCACTCACATATACTTATATAATTTCCTTGACATCCGTCCATGTCATTTTCCCCAGTACAGTAACATAAACACTTTGTATATCAGATACTTGTTTATACTACACTTTCCTCTTGACACTCGTCCGTGTCACTCTGATACCAGCAAGTTGAACGCTCAGATATACACTACTCATACTTATACAGATACTCGTCCGTATCTTGTATACACCATTTATATCCCCGCAGATTCAACATTAGTCCTTGTTCTTTGTTAACTAGTTGGTACTCGTCCGTATCATCATCTCAGAACATGCGTCAAGCGTTTGTTTCTACCTGATACTCGTCCGTATCATAGTCTTAAGGATGCTCGTCCGCGTCTTTAATCCATATACCGTGTCAAACACTTACGTCTTCTTGAATATAGATACTCGTCTGTGTCTACTATTCCCCAGAAGAGCCCCTTCAGATCCAACACTCGTCTGTGTTCTCTGTTAACCAGTTGATACTCGTCCGTATCATCATCTTTGAACACGTGTCAGTATTTGTTTCTACCCGATACTCGTCCGTATCGTGGTCTTAGGGATGCTCGTCCGCATCTTTAACCTATACACAAGGTCCAAACACTTATACCTTTTCTTTCTTGGATATAAACACTCGTCCGTGTTTACTATTCCCCAATAGATCGCCAACGAAGTAAATTTTCTTTTTTATCTGACATTCGTCCTATGTCATGATAAATTTTGAGAGCAGCCGTCCCCTGCTAGGTGGTCGTCCTCCACCTCTTGATGATCGTCCTTCGTCATGCTCGTCCGATGGCCGTCCCCATCGTTGAACTTTTATCCGACATTCATCCTATGTCGTGATATTTAGCAGCCGTCCCCTGCTAGGTGATCGTCCTTCACCTTTTTGATGATCGTCCTTCATCATTTTATCCAATGGCCGTCGCCATTGTTGATTTTGGTTATCTGACATTCGTCCTATGTCATGATAAACCTTGAGAGCAGCCGTCCCCTGCTAGGTGGTCGTCCTCCACCTCTTGATGATCGTCCTTCATCATGCTCATCCGATGGTCGTCCCCATCGTTGACCTTTTATCCGGCATTCGTCCTATGTCGCGATATTTTCGGCAGCCGTACCCTGCCAGGTGGTCGTCCTCCACCTTAGATGACCGTCCCTCATCTTGTCCCCAACAGAGCAGCCGTCCCCTGCTAGGTGATCGTCCTTCACCTTTGATGACCGTACCTCATCATCTGTTTATTTCATTTATTCTTTAACCCGATTGCCGTCCCTGTCGTGGTCCCTTTTCTTTTTAGCCCGATGGCCGTCCCCATCGTCGGTTACTTTACTTTATGAACTTGATGGCCATCCCCGTCATGTTTCATTAATCCCCAGAGAACCTTACAACTTTATCTTGATGGCCGTCCCCATCATAATCCCTTTTATCCCCAGCATGTCGGTCGTCCCCGTCATCGCTTTATTTCCCGCACCTTTCCAGCATGTCGGCCGTCCCCGTCATTGACTTACCCAGCAGTCGTCCTCTGCTCGACGGTCGTCCTCCGTCGCTCACACTTTACAATATACTTTATTTTCCTTTACAATCTATATCCCTTTTCTTCTTCATTTTGTGAGTGCAAATTTTGGATTGTCTTTGGTATTCAACCACAAGTTATCTTGTTTGCCTGTTAAGCCGTTGCTTACATCCTGCACAGCTAACTCATGTTTGAATAGGGGCAGCTGTAAACACCCCAAATTTGCCCTCACCCATTCACACCATGGCTTGTTATCATTTCATATACATAAGTTCAATCATAGCACCTCATATCACATTTTTAATACATTGCATTGGTTCAAAGTCATCTACATCTAGGGATTGTGATCTGAGCAATCCAAGAGCTTCTTGAGCCACTCCAAAGGACATAAATCACTTCAAAGGGGTCCATGTATGTTCAAGCATCATATTATACCCTCTCAAAGTCAATAATGTCAAAGAATCACAAGAACTGAGAATGGCATGGAAGCAGAGCCAGGTTTGACTTCACAGATGACCTAGAATTAGGGTTTTGGTTTCAGAGGCCATAACTCCAAATTTTTTGGTCATTATTGTTTCTATTGGTCTCTATATGGTATAGGGAGTATGCATATCAATTTTCATGAAGAAATTCCATGGGGAAGTCATCTGATCAAGAGTTGACTTTTCAAGCAAGACAGTGCAAAATCAGGGCATCTGAGGCCCCCAATGACCCAACCAAAGGGTGTTCTTCATCATTTTGATTGTATATGATCTTTATTTGATCATGGAGGATTTTAGAAGTTCACAAAGTTGAAGAATTTCAAGTCTTTTGCAAAGTTGACTTTTTGGGCAAGTTTGACTTTTAATGAAATTGTCATTTTAAGCAACTTTTTCAACCCTTACTTTTTGATTCAAAAAAGCTTCAAATGGAAAAACTTTGGTCATGAAAGTTGTAGAATAGATCTTTCCCTTTTCAAAAAGTACAAGAACATTACCTAATTCATTTTGGATCAAAAGTTATGGTTTGTCAAAGTTGGCAAAAATCACTAAATTTCAAATTATGCACCAAAGAGGCAAAGTTGCAAATTCACTTCTCAAGGCAAATTAAGTCATCAAATGCATTTCTAAAATTCACCACATGATCATACAAGTCCTAAAAGTCAGATTGCACCCAAAGAATCACATGTTTTATGACTTATGGAACAAGATATTTCATAAAGAACCAAAGGCAAGGCAAGTTGCAAAACTCATCATAGCTTCTCATCCACTTGCTGGCTAGCTTGCTGATCAATCCTAGGCCTTTCCTCACATCATGCTGCGCAGGACACACTCCTTGTACTTGGCTAGAAAGTAGCCCATGCCTTCTTACACCAACTTTGACATTTTGGCAAAAGCACCCATACCAATCAATAAAGCACATGTCACCTCATCTGACCAATGGCAATTGTTTATACTAATCAAATGCAAGCCAAACATAACAAGAAGCAAGCCTGAAACACTCCATAGCACAACATCCTCATTTTCACCCTCTTGTGCAAGAGCTTTCGAAACTCATCACACAAGTCACAAACACACAAACTAACTTCATAGATCAACTCAACACACCTTCCTGGTCACAAAGCACCCATCATCCTTGCCTTAAACTGCCAGAATCACAAATACGATTCTCACCTCACCTTGAACAGAACTCAAGCAAACTCTCAAACCAGCCATTGCAAACTTCAAACAAACATTGCAAGCTTCCTAGGGGGATCATTGGAGTGCATTTGAGCCAAAGAAACAGCCAGAGAGCCCCTGATTCGAAAGCTTCAGTTCAGGTAGTCAACTCAAAACTTTTTTCCAGAAGCATGATTTTAAGTTCTTAATAGCTTCTATGCATTCCCCTGATCATGAATATGTGATTATTTTTGAAAATGGTTGAGAAACCAGGATGTATGCAATGTCTGAAACTTTTGCCCTAAAAACTGTTTGGTTTCGATTCGTTTGATTGATGAAGAATAAATGAGATTTGAGTGGGGGTTTTGATTCGGGGGGATGTGGGAATGATTTCTGGGCTTTTAGTTTTCGTTTTAGTGAAGTTTTGAGGACTTTGGAGATTTTCAGGTGGGGTTCCCACCGGAGAAGACGACCGGAGGTCTTCTCCGGCCACCTGAAAACAATTAGGGCTAATCCCTGTGTTTAATGAAGTTTGAATATTGCCCCTTGGATGTGTTGACTCGCGCGCATTTGGACGCCCAGGATCACTCTATTTTGCCCTAATCATAGTTGACTTTATTAATCTGGATTAATTAATTCATAAATAGGATTTAACTCAGTTTGAATTGTGACCTTAGGATTGCGCGCGCAGTCAACAGATCTTTCCCCAGAATCAATCCTGGCTCTCCATTGCGTTTACTTTTCATTTTCTTTAATTTTAATTCATTTATTTTGTATTTCTTTTCTCCATTTATTTTAAAATAGCAAAATCATTTTAAAAATTCTGAAATTTTTTGTACAAACTTTTATTTAATTTCAGAAACCAAAAGTATTTTTATTTTTATTTTTTGCATTAAAAAATGTTTTTAAATCATTTAAAAGGTTATTTTTAATTAATTAATGAGAATTAATTAATTAAAAATACTTTTAGGTATTTAAAAATCACCAAAAATTCATGAAACCTTCATAATCATTTAGAAACATTGTCCAACCCTCAAATCAAATTTCTTTTTTGATCTTGATGTCTTTTGAGAATTTTTCATGGAATTAAAATCATTTCAAGGCATTATTTTGATACAAACTTCAAAAAATCATTTATGCCTAACCATTGAGAGTTGGACTTTGATTCTTTTTGCATTGCATTTTGTTTAGCATGTAGTTTGTGAGGTTAAATTGGCATGATTTGATCTTTCATTTTCCATTTGTTTGGCATTTTTCTTGTTAAGGTACCCTAAAACCCTAGAAAACTTAGGAAATTCATAACTTACATTAGGTTAAGAGTTGGAACCTCTCCTTTGGGCAGTGAGTTAGTATAGTTTTAGGGTTCCTTTGAGTGCATTTTCAATTTTTTATCTTGATGTTTGCTTCTGATTTTTGTTTTTGTTTGATGCATTGATCATAAACCCTAATTTGGGCTTCTTCTTGCATCCATCTTGCATTTGCATTCATACCTTGACTTGCCATAGCATTTTGTGCATCCATTTGATCCATTAGACATATTAAGACATGTTAGAAGCATGTTTGATCATTGCATCTTGCATTTGACATGTTGTATGTCATTTGCATCTCATAACTTTTCATGTATGTTCATGGTTCTTAACTTGTTTCATTTGCATCCATAAGCTTGTATGATCATCCCCATGCTTTGTTTCATGTTTGCATCATCTCATAGCATCATTAAAATCATGAATGTGCTTCTGGTTTTGATTCACACCATGTCATTTCATCTCATTTTGCATTTGCATTGCATTCCTTTACTAACTTTTCAGGTGGTAAGTAACTTTGAGAAGTGAATTTGCCTTCACTTCTCACATTGTCTTTTCATTCTATCTTATGCATCCATGATGCATTTTTTTATGTGTTTGAGATTGAGCTTGCTCATTCTTTTTCTTCTTACTTTCTTTCCTCAAGTGACTTGTCTTCTTAAATGAAGCAAGTTGCTTTGCTTCTCCTGATCCTTTCATCTGCTTCCTGGTGGTTCCATTGAAGATTTCTCTTGTAAACCTCACTAACCTTAGGAACAACCAAACATGGCAATGATTAAGGTTTTGATTAGTCTCCCCCACTTAGTTTTTACCTTTGTGTCTCTTTGAGTCTTCTCTTCTCACCTCATAATCAGGGACTAAACCCTAAAGGCTTTAAGGCTTTGTGATTAAGCTTATGCCTGCATCCTTCTATTAGGATGGAGTGTATAAATTTAATCCTAAGTGTTAAACCCTTAATGTGTTTAAATCCTTTAATCAATTCATCTAATAATCATCAAGACATCAAGCTTGTAACTTGGGCCTTGCATTAGGGTTCTAATTCTTCCTTAATTGGTTAAGAAGGACTAACCCTAGTGTTAATGGACAAGTCCCCCTCAAGTTGTCTTACAAACCCTAAAAATCACTCCATCATCTTACCATTAATTAAAATCCACTTAATAAAGGCTTTGTTTTGTCATGAGGTTAATCCCTAATCATGGATTAAGTTGAGGAGCTTTCCTCAGCTCAAACACTCTCATCTATTATCCTTCTATTAGGATGGTGTAATGAGTCTGTTTAATCCCTGATCATGGCTTAATCTCATTACTTAACACTAAACAAAAACACCAAAAACACCTAAATAATCACAAGTAGGTTAATGATCTTAATCCTACATCAAAGGTGTTTAAGTGTGAGAAGCTGACTTCACACTTAAGGTATTCTCATTACCCCTAATCAGAGGGAGGATGTGATGAGTTTACTAACCCATTGGTTTAGGCTTAAGCTCATTAATTTATGACAAACTTTCAAAAGCAATAAAAGACTGAAAACTCAAAAACAAACAATAATCGTCTCCTCCAGGATTCTTTTCTCACCTCATTCACTCACAAACAAGAACTTGCTTCTTCCGTCTAATGCAAGACAGTTTGCACCTGAGCCAGACAGGTCATACATTTGAGCATAGACAAGTAAGCAGTTCACAAGTCAATTCATCCTTTCAGTCTCTTTGGGTCGAACTACGGTGTTCTGACTTCCTCATTGCACAAGAGGATACGTAGGCATAACTTAACAGTTATCGAACAAAAGTCTCTGTATATTCCCCCCTCTTTCCAGCTTTATTCTTTTAGCCTCATTATTATGAGCATTTCATCCTTATTATTACACTGACACTACATTTACACACCCCACATTCTTTTTACACTGACACCTGTACATCCTTTGCCAGCTCTTTTATACACAAATTACACTGACACTACCCTTTTAAAACACAAATCTTTTAAGCGTGGATCCCGTCGAGTACGGCGGACAATCTGGGTGCTAATACCTTCCCAGGTTGTAACCAAGCCCCTTTCTCAGTCTCTCTGGTTCGCAACCGTCTTATCCATATCTTCTTAGGTTTATGCAGCATTACCTTTCCCTCGGGATAAAAATGCCTAGCTGGCGACTCTTTTCATTCCCTGTGAGTTCACTCCTGTGTGTTCTCACATCCTCTTTTCGCCGACCGTTCGCGTCTGTACCCCATTTGACCCGGCTTCATTTGGTGGGAGTGACACATAGACATACACAGTTCTGCCCTAAAAATTACCAAAATATCCGCCTTAGTTAGGCGAACTACGTTGACTCTGATACTCATTTTCCCGATGAGGTACGTAGGCAGTGGGGTAGGGCTCATTCGATCACATTCCTTATTTTCCCTACATTTCCCCCTTTCTTTTCGATCTCTTTTTCAAGTTCCCTTTCTCACTTCCATTCTAGTTTGCAGTTCTTTTGTTCAGCAACATCATTTTCTCACTATTTGAAACAGACAAACAAGCATGGATCCCGTCGGGTACGGAGGACGACTTGGGTGCTAATACCTTCCTAGGTCCTAACCGACTCCCAAATCCAGATCTTTGGTTTGCAGGACCTTGTCCTTTCCTTTTCTCTCCGGTTTGTGCAGCATTATCTTTCTTATTCATTCGGGATAAAATGCCTGGCTGACGACTCTACCTTTTCTGTACCACTTTCGTGTTTGGACTAGGATGAAAATCCTGGGAGCGACAATTGGCGACTCTGTTGGGGATCAAACCCAAAGTCTCTGGTTTCCCCTTTGAGAGTCAATCCTAG